>BLKR01002333.1:152500-204045 GCA_011170035.1 Teleogryllus occipitalis
TTTTTAATTAGAACTAGAAGGACTTTGCAACTGTGCAACTGTTTTTGAATCAATTTGCAACAAAGCATTGCACTATTGAATATAATTTTTGTATTTGTTTTAACCTTTAGTTGATAATCCTGATGAGTTTAATTGGCAAGAAGCTTGTGCTAAAATAGAAGATGAACATAACCGATGGAAAAATAAAGAAAAGGACATGCAAAGAATCCTTTTGAAAGATATCCATTATGCTTCAGTAGATGCTGTCCTCCTCATGAAGGTGAGCATGTGTTTTTAGTGTGCATTTTACTAGATGATCATTTTTAATTAGACTGAAAAAATTGATGGGTTCAATAAAATTGTGGCAAAAATTCTCTCAAAGGTTTAAAGAATGTCAAAATGTATACATACTCATGGAAACTGTATTTATCTCACGTTCATCAATTTTATGAATCATTAAAACTTCAATCTTGCATTGCAGACAGTTTTGGCTTCTACATTGTGATTTTATAATTCATGTTAATCATTTACATTCTGTTGAAAAAATTCTAAGAAATTGAGAAATGTCAGTCTAGTGGTAGGCAACAAATAGATCTTTTGCTGATATCTTAAGGAAGGGAATGGCCATTTGCAGATATTAGAGATATTAATTTATTGTGTTAACATTCAAAGAGAATCATAACCTTTTTTTGTAAATAATAATTTATGGATTCTCTAAGACACTCATGAAGGTGAGCATGTGTTTTTAGTGTGCATTTTACTAGATGATCATTTTTAATTAGACTGAAAAAATTGTAAGCTTTAATATGTCACTCTGCCATCATGCAACTTGCGAGTTCATTAGCTTGGAATCTTGCTTAAAGGACTTGGAAGGACATTAAGATAGGAAAGAATAAGAAATTTTGAGTTAAAACTAATGAAAAAGATATATCTAGATACTGTTTTGTAATGCATCATTTTACCTTTTTAGATTATGAGTATCTCTGTTTTCCTACATACAATTTTCTTCCTTCTAAGAAAAAACACATTTTGCCAGGAATTTAAGTAGTTCTTCTCAACATACTCTTTCTGCAGCCTTCATTAAACTTTTAATATGATTGGAATGCATTTATTGATTACTTTACCATTTGTTTGAGTGTAAAATTGATTTTGTTCTCGTCCACAGTTTTAGAAACTCTTTCCCTCCGTCAAGCTTTCCTGTCCTTGGAAATTCTGAAAAAAGTGCAAAAAGCAAAGGGCTCTGTAAGGCAATCTCCCATTTTTCTTGTCTTTTCCTAATATTCTTAACGATTTCCGTTTTTTTTTCTTAGAATCATCTTCGTATTTTCTTCTATCCACTACGATCTAAATGCTTAAAGCCTTTGAGCTTTTAGCATTTACATTGGCAAAATTTTAACAATTGAAAATCATTCCTTTTTAATGCTCTTTGTTTTTCTCCTTTTCAGTCAGGTACATTGTGCTTTTCAGGGTCAAGGGACCATAATCTTGTTGCTTGGGACCTTCAGGAATGCAAAAGTAGTGAGGATCCAAATCCTAAAAAGGTTGTGGAAAATGCTCACAGAGGTTGGATCTGGAAATTAGAGGATTTTGATGGCAAACTTTTTTCATGTTCTTGGGATGCCACTGTGAAGTCTTGGGATATCAACTGTTTTGAAGAGTCTTGTGTTTTTATGTAAGTATTATTTTAATACTCTTTTTAGATATTTTTAAGAGAAAATATTTTTTCACTACCTCAAAATGTTGGCCTGAACGGGCAAGTTCAATAATTCAGAAGGGTTAGATATGATTGTATTTGTTATATCAAATTAACAAAACCATATAAAAATCCATTCAGTGCTTATCCTGCAGTCTATGTATTAAAAATTTGCAAAAACTAAATTTTTAGTTTTGTTCTTCATCGAAGTGGATTGAAAATTACTGTTGAATGGAAGACGAAGAAGAAATTTATTATGGAACATAATAAAAAACAAACATGTGGACATTGTTATAAACTTGCTGCATTCACGCCCACTCTTAATTTGAGGCAAATTTATCCATTTTTTTATGTTATTCAATGTTTAGCACTAATTGTACAAAATGTTTAAAGAAAAAACTCAGACCCATTTTTGAGAAAATCGTATTTTTAACATTGCCCTCATTACACTCAAAATTGCACGAAAAGTACATATATTTTAAAAAGTGAACTTGACATTATTTAAAGAACTAATCGTGAAGAACAGATTTCATTATTGAAGAAAAAAATGTTTATCTTCGATAATTAGTTGTACAAAGGAATCCAAAAAATAACAAACTTTTGCATTTTTCGAAAATTTGGAGTTAAATATGGCAAATATGGTGGCAAATATGCTATCTTTATAAGTGTGTTTCATTTTATTCTTACAGGAAATGAAAGAAAAAAAGTAAACATTGTACCCAATTTTGAGGATGTCCCAGGGGCTGAATGAAAAGTACCTCCAAAATTAAACCAGTGATGCTAAACAGCATGTACTTTCTCGCCTTTAGTAATGTTTAGGAAATACTATTTATACAACAATTTCTTTCAAGAATTAACACATCCCAGTCATCATTTTTTGTAAAACTCATTTGAAATCATAGTACATTTGGTGCGAAAATTAAATAGTTTCAAGCAATTGATTTTTTACTCAAAACTTTAAATGAAAATATGTTTCTGGCATGGAATTCATTGTATAAGATATGCAGTGTATTCATGAATATATCTGAAGGATTTTTTACCCTTACAATATTCTACATGAGCAGTATGTGAGAAAGTAAAATAATATTCTTCTTTTTCTTCGACATTTATCCCCTTAGGAGCTTGCCGTTTTCACCCTCCACAACTCTTGATCCTCCCAATCTCGTGGTTTGAGGCCGCTATCCTTCATAGCTTCCTGGATGTATTTTTCCCTTTCTAAAACTGATCTTCCTCTTTTTCACCTCTCAGGCAGTTGCCATTTTAAAATCTTGTGTGGCCATCTGTTTTCTAACATTCTCTGAACATGTCCATACCACTGCAGTGCTCTATTTTCCAAGGTCTTCGTAATAGAACAAATTATATTCATCCTTCTTCATATTTCTTCATTTCGCACTCTGTCCCTGCAAGTAAGTTGTAGGCATTGTCTCATGTAGTCCATTTCTACTGTCCTTATCTTTTCTCTTATTTTTTGTGTTTGTGGCCACATTTCCGCTCCATACAGTACTATATTTTCTACTACACAATGGAATATCCTTCTTTTGAAATCTTGGCGAATATTGTTATTCCATAATATGCTGTGTAAATCTTTGGTTGCTTTCTTCCCCATAATTATTCTCGAGTTTATATCTGTGGCAATGTACCCAGGTTGTTTAATAAAGATCCAAGATTTTTGAAGGTGTTACAGCTTTTAATTTTGTTACCATTCACCTCTATATCTGTTATTGCTTGTCCAAAGCACATACATTCGGTTTTATTAAAATTTATTTCCAATCCCCATTTATTATATTCTTCTATTAGCTTTCTTAGTATGTACACCATATCTTCTTCATCTTGGGCAAAGATTACCTGGTCGTCAGCAAATAGAAGGGAGTGAAAGGTGTCGTATTCAATTTTTATTCCTATGCCTGAACATTTCCTGTACCAGTTATAGAGGGTTTGTTCTAGGTAGATATTGAACAAAATGGGAGATAACCCACAGCCTGGTTTTAGACCCTTGTTTATCAGAAAGCTTCCCATTAACTTATCTCCAATTTTTATTTGGGCTTCGGTGTTTTTGTAAAGTTTTTTAACCAGATTGGTCCACTTTTCTTTTATATCAACTCTTCTCATTGCTTCCCATATCTTAATAAAGTAAAATAATTAAAAGTTAATAAATAATGTGATACTGATGGCGTTGGCAAACAAAAGCAAATAGATGAAAAAATAAATAATAGTAAAACACTGTAGTATTGTAACATTCTCCAAATATATAAAAGTACTAGTTTATGTTAAAGTGAACAAAAGGCATTATCACCTGTTATCAGTGCTGCATTACAACAATGGGTTACAAGCAACAATGATTGCTAATTCGTGTGAGATACACATTTTGCCAAATAACAGTGTTGATACCTCTAGCAAGAAAATGAAAATGGATAGAGAAATATAATAATTAAATATAATATTTTTATATTTATCAAAATAACTTGGTTTTTACATGCATTGCTCTTCATTCCCATTTCTTATTAAGCAAAGCAAAATCATCTATTTGTGTTCACATTTAACACAGTTACTTTACACACTTACTGACTTTTGCTGTCAATCGATTTTTTGGTATCAAGGACCCACAAAATATGGATTCTAGCTACACCACGTGTTAGAGGATTTTTTTCTTCTTCTAATTTTAGCATCTGGGTTTATCCACTTTTTCATAGCAAGGCCTCTGTAATTTTTCTCTCGGCCTCTGAGTTTTTCTTCCGAATATTTGCCGTTTTTTTTGAGCAGCATTACATAACTTTCTATCTACTGTGGTAGCAGTAGCGAGAAAGTAAAAATTCTTTTCAAAATTGCAGGGCTTTGAGTTGGGCAATTTGAATGCAGAATATTCATATTGGCAAAAGTCATACAAGCGGTTTAGGTATTAGTGTTGTTCCCAGACAGTCTGGTAGACAGATGTTTTGGAAGAAAAGAAACCTACTTTTATGGTATTAAGGGACTCCAAAATTTGTGTATCTATTGAAATCTCTCAATTGATTTTCTACAGCATTACATAACTTTCTCTACATTACATGTATACTTATTACCATTGTATTATTCTATATGCATGTATGTTTACAAGAAAGTAAACACTGCCACATTACTTTAGCCACTGTAGTTGAATATTTATGTATATTATACAATAAGTGATGCTTATGTAAATTTATTGTTGTGACAAGGTTGGATTCTTTTTCAAATCTCAATTTTATTTACATTTGTGAGAAAGGAAAAAAAAGAAAGAAAAAAAATAGAAAGAGCAATTAAACTTCACCAACTTGGTGAAATGGGCTAATATTTTTGCTCACAACCAAGTCCTGGAAGATTTTTTGAAAACTTTAGGGGTCTTTATGTATTTCTTTTTCATAGAAACAAAGACTGTATAGGTAATTGCATGTTACAAGGATCCACCTGAGACTAAACTCTCAACTGCTTCTTATCACAATGGGCCAGCTTCAACGAAGCTGTACCCCTTGCCCTACCTGGCATTACATCCACTCCTTATCATCTGTAACTAGAGTCTTGGGTCTCTCACTCCTTCACCATTTCCTCTTTCTCTCTAGTTCGCCAGGCCGGGATCCTATCTATTGGTAACCTGCTGAGGGCCCTTCTCAGCTAGTTCCTTGGTTATTGCCCAGACACCGCTGTGATCCTCGAAGAAGATGTGATTGTTAATGATTGCATAGGGTGGAGAATTATTGTTGGAGCATACCGGTAGAATGCATATTGTCAGGGGAAACAGAAGTAGCCCAAGAAAAATTGCCACAAACCTTTCTCCACCACAAATTCCACTTGGAACCATCACTGAAGAACTTGAAAAATCTAATTTCTCTTTTTGATTTGTGTAGGTGTGAACAACCTGCATTGGCTATAGCTTGTAGCCCTTCAACTATGGCTGTTGGTCTCTTCAATCGCCGGGTTATGTTATTTGACCCAAGGGCAAGTGATAAAAAAATTGCCTTTTATAAAGCTCACACTGGTGCAGTTCTCGCATTGACAATGGTGAATGGTTACATTGTTTCTGCGAGTGAAGATAGAACAATTCTTGTTTGGGATCAACGAGCGTGTAAAGTATTTAAAAGAATAAACTTTTCTGATGGAAATGTGGCAAGTATTTATTTTTATCCTTTAAGTGCCCCTTGCCCATGGTTTATATTGGGGAGTAAAGTTTGAATTGTAACTTTCTAAACTGATTTGCAGGGGAGCAATGCTTATCCTATGTGTTTATCATATGCAGATAATTCTATATATGTTGGTGATGTAAGAGGACGGGTTCATTTAATGAATCCAAATAAAGGGGAATTTACAGTAGTAGAGGTATGACAGAAACCACTTTACCAATAAATTTCCAATTTCCAATTTCCCTACAATTTGAGCTATTATGTGTATTTGCTGACGACTTGAAAGCAAATTAGATTGTAGATTCTCTCACTTTCCGTTTCAGTCATATGACGTTGGACACACAGGAAAAATGACAGGAATTCACCACACTGCTGGCAGTGTGATGACATGTTCCTCTGATGGCACAATGCGGATTCTTGCACCAACTCGTAAGTTGGAGCCCATTACAGTGCTCAGATCTCAAGGTGGTGAAATAACTAATGTAAGTGTCAAGTTTAAAATGTGACTTTGATTCTTAAGAATCATTTCGGCTTTCTGCACTTTTTCTTGAGATTTTCTACTTTATTAAAACCACAATAAATTTGGTGAAATATTCTTTCTTTTTTTTTCAGTTTGACTACAAGAGTAATGTTTTAGCTATGGGAAGCACAGAAAATTTTGTGGAAGTGTGGATGCCAAAATCAGAATGATAATTAAAAATTGAGTGGAAGTATCGACTATTTTTATACTGTGCTTTTCTTAACAGGAGCTAATCTGCATCAATTTATATTTATTAATAATTGTTTTAATGTGTTGTTTACTTCTGAAATTTATTTACTTTTTTCTAATGGATGATTGTATTAGTGATTTTTTTTTGGCATATTAAAGAAATATCTTTTATTGCCTCCTTTTGTTATTTTTTTCCATAAATTGTTCCTAGATGTATAATGATGAAAAACACTAAAGACTTAAAGCACTAAAAAAAAGTAAAAATGGGAAAAGCCACACAAAAGATGAAATGAACTCTTGAGCTGATAAAATATGGAGGGAAACATTTGAAAGAAGAGTTTTAAGAGGCACTCCATACAGTACAGTAAGTGGAAAGAACACCACAGGATTGGGAGGAAGATACTATCAAACAAATTTTCAAGGAAGGTTTAAAGAAGGACTGCAACAACTATCAGTACATCTCACTAACCTGAAGAGCCTCAAAACTCTGGTAGCAATAAAAACGAATTGAGTTGTTATAATAAAAAAATCATAGAAGAGCAATGATGTGGATTCTGAAAAGAAAGTAGCGCTAGGGATGCAATGCTTGTGTTACAAAATCTAATGGACAAAAGGAAGGGGAGGGGATCTAATAATGTAATAATGTAAAGAAATTGCTTGTAATGTAAATATTTCCGACGTGAGAGACAAGTAAAAAAAATACATTTTTGTTATTTTTGAAAAAGCAAAGAATAGAGTATTATGGCGTTTAAGTCATCGGATAGGGTTGGTTGGGCACTAACTCTACCAAAAATTTAAAGAAAAAATTGGAACTGTTTTTGAGAAAATCTTGTTTCTGAATTTTTTAAAACTGTAAAGATTGCACGTTCTATTGCACAAAAACTACTAAAATTTTCAAAAAAGTGTACCCGTCCTTAATGAAAGAACTATTTATGGGCATCAAATTTCATTTGAAGGAAAAATCTCTATCTTCAATTTTATAGTTGTTGGAAGATGCTGAAAAAACTAAACTTTTGCAATTTTCGCAAATTCAGAGTTAACCGTCAAAATCGAACCTAAGCCATCTTTACCAGTGTATTTTACTCTACTCTTACCAGAAATTTAAAGAAAAAATTTGTACCCGTTTTTGAGAAAGTTTTGAAAATGTCCGGGGGGCTTCATGTAAAGTACCCCCAAATTAAAAAGGGGATTCTTCAATTTGTAAATGATTGTAGGTGTGGTTTAGGCGCTAGTAGTGTTCACAGACGGACGGATGTTTTGAAAAGAACCTGTTTTTTCGGTAAGAGGGGACCCCAAAAGGTGTATTTTCGTTGAAATCTCGAAATCGATTTTCCGCAGCATTACATAACTTTCTCTATACTACGTATATTATAACCCGTATATACGTATACAAAAAGTAATAATTAGATGGCGTGCGATCTACGATGACCCCCCCCCCCTAAGATAGGGTGACCAGATTTTTTATGACATAAAACAGAACATTTCTGAAATATGGAAGGAAAAAAACGGGACAGAACAGGACATGATCTTACAAAGAAAATGTGCTTCATATGTGGCTGCACTGCTTCACTGAGGCAACAAATTACTTGTTACACGTAATAAGACATTTTAATAACCAACTTATAAACAACAAGAACGAGGCTTCTCATTCAGGGGCATCACTATGAATTTTGTACTTATCAGAAGATTTGATATCGTGTAATAGTTTTGAATTACTTAATAACAAGTTTTATCATTTCTTACAGCTCAGATCTTGAAAATGAGTTTTTTAAATTACAATTGCTTTTATAGTTTCAGTACTAAAAGGTTTTTTATCAATACAAAGGGAGTTCACAATTGAAAATACTCTATCCACCACAGCATTTAAGCTTGGTACAGCTACAGCAAAACTCACTACCAATTCTATGTTTTATGTGGATTGCCTCTACTTTTAAATGTGTGGACGGCATCACACCGTTTTTTATCGATTCTACATTATCTTCTTCCCATTCCCCAAATTCCCCCTTCTCCCCTTCTCTCCATTTTCTGGATAAAAGTTCGTTGAAATGTAAGAGTAGCAAAAACCAGAGTGCGTTTAGAGAGTGAAGGCCCATTCACAATGCAATCACAAACATAAGCATAACACATAGACATAGACATTAACACAAGCGGAGTTGGCGTATTCACAATGTCGAACATAAACACAGGCAAAATAAGAGTTTCTATTGGCTATGAGACGCAGCACACGAATCGACACGAATAGTTCGCCTATCGACTTCGATACTCGATTTTGAGTTAACGAACTGTGATTGGCTCATTCCTTATATCTGACATAAGCATGAGCACAGAAGCTTGAAGCTTGCAAGCTCTTAAGTTAACGTCTTACGTGTTATGCTTATGCGAACGCATTGTGAATGAGTCCACTTGTAGACGTAGTCCTACCTTTTATGTTAACGCCATGCTTATGCTTATGCTTATGCGCCATGCTTATGCTTGCCATGTGATTGCATTGTGAATGGGCCTTAAGGCCCATTCACAATGCAATCACAAACATAAGCATAACACATAGACATAGACATTAACACAAGCGAAGAGTTAGCGTATTCACAATGTCGAACATAAACACAGGCAAAATAAGAGTTTCTATTGGCTATGAGACGCAGCACACGAATCGACACGATCGACTTCGATACTCGATTTTGAGTTAACGAACTGTGATTGGCTCATTCCTTATGTCTGACATAAGCATAGCACAGAAGCTTGAAGCTTGCAAGCTCTGAAGTTAACGTCTTACGTGTTATGCTTATGCGAACGCATTGTGAATGAGTCCACTTGTAGACGTAGTCCTAACTTTTATGTTAACGCCATGCTTATGCTTATGTTTGCATTGTGAATGGGCCTTGAGGTTATAGCCAATAACGAAGAGACGTTTCTCGCGTTTCTTCGTTTTTGGCTGGTGGTGAAAGTGTTATATTCCAAGAGTTGTGTTCTCTAAAAGACAATGTTATATTTCAAGAGTTGTGTTGTAGTCTCCTCTCTTTTAGTTGACAAGCTGAGTAAGCTGAATGCGTTACTAATTAATTAGTTAATTTATTAAATCGCTATTCCTTGCACCGTATTGTGCACAGTGGGGCATTCAGGGTGAGATCACGGGGACGATGCCCTCCCCATCAATATTTTGTAATTCTATTCAGCTTTTTCAAAATAATTACCATTAAAGATCGCATCACATTTAAAACGTTATTTCCATTATGAATATACACATACATTTTTTATGACAAGCTATAAATTAAAAATATTTATGGGGGATCCGAACTGAATAGGCGTCCCTCGCCCGAAACAATTTCTGAAACCGCCCCTAATTGCGCACTACCTGCACACCACATAGAGACCCGTGTTGATGTTGCCGTAGAATTGGCTGCTATGAATCGAGACCCGGAGGTTTTAGAAGACCTGTTCAAAGCACAAGAACCTGAGGAAGACCGACGGATTGTTCTGCACGGACAATCCCTACTGCTACGGGCGCTGACATTCAGCAAACTGTTGTTCTTTCTGCAACATCCAGTGACATTACCATTGGCAGTCGGCGGCACTACGTAAGACTCAATGCTCACAGGTCATTGCGAGTGTTCTGAACACCAACAGTAGCGTTCTTAGCCCGTCGAGATTGACGAGCATGAAAAGTGTCTGACTAGCAATAGTTATGGAAATAATGTGAATTAAGAAATAATTTAATTACAGTTGTTTGGGTTAGATTATTTCTGAATATATGTCTTTTATTTATTTATTTATTTTACGTCAAAAAAACAGTTAAAAACTGCGTATGACGTGCTATGGGGAAAAGTGAATACTCCAAGCTCTCTGCTACCACCACTGAATTTGGAATTACGAGTGTACAGTTGTATGAAGTTTGGAATTATGAGTATGTAGTTTGGAGTTGGTATTTTAAGTTGCAACTGATGAAAATCTGTTTTCTCTTGGTAGCGACGCCTAACGACTTCGAGTGTGGCAAGCGAAAAGTGGCATGATAAACAGTGACACCAAACGACCTGATCTCATGGGGTGGAGAGAGATTTTGTATGACATCCGATCACTGTTAGTCTTCCCCTCGAATACATTTTACTTTCTCGAATACATTTGTACTCTCGTATACGGGAGTAATATACGTAGTAGAGAAAGTTATATAATGCTGCGGAAAATCGATTTCCAGATTTCAGCGGAAATACACGTTTTGGGGTCCCCTGATACTGAAAAAGTTTTTTTTTTCAAAACCTCCGTCCGTCGTATGTGAACAAACTTAGCACCTAAACCACACGTACGATCTTTTCCAAATTGAAGAAACCCCTGTCCATCTGGCTCTAGTTGAAGCTTTGAAATTTTGAAAAACATTCTTTACAATTTGGGGGTACTTTACATGAGGCCCCCGGACAATTTCAATTTTTTTTAAAAGGGTCCAAATTTTTTCTTTAAATTTCTTGTAAGAACAGAGTAAAATACACAAAAGTGGCGTAGGTCCGATTTCTACGGTTAACCTGAAGTTTCGAAAATTGAAAAAGTTTTAATTTTTTTCGGTGTCTTCCTACAACTATAAAATTGAAGATAGAGATTTTTCCTTCAAATGAAATCTGTTGTCCATAAATATCTCTTTCATTAAGTTCATGTAGATTTTTTAAAAAAGTTTTAGTAGTTTTCGAGCAATAGTGCATGCAATAGTTGCAATTTAAATAAATAAAAAACAAGATTTTCTCATAAACAGTTCAAAAATTTTTTCATTAAATTTTTAGTAGGGATAGTACCAAATATGCCCTATCCGATGACGTAAACACCATATTGCTATATTCTTTTTTCTTTCAAAAATTACAAAAATGTACTTTCTTTGACTTCTCTCACGTCGATAATATTTACATTGCAAGCCATTTCTTTACATTATTAGATTTATTAGTACATGTGCTTTAAGTAATGTCAAATAAAGTTTCTCAAGAAATCAAGTTATCCGGACAAATGAGCTCAAAATTCGGAATTTTCAGAATCGCTTAAATGCCATTTTCTGAAAATTGGCTCCAAATTTTGTCTTCAACTTTTTCCAATGGATAGTGCTAATTGCAGTGTTTACTATGACGTAAAGTTCATTTTCGTGTATTCTTTTGTTTTTTTTTTAAATACACAAATGTAATTTGCTTGAAATATCTCTCACGCCATTAATATGCAAATTTCGATCGACTTGTATACATTATTGCATTTTTGAGTGGAAGTACTTCAAATGAAGGTTTTCGAAAACTCTATTGATTCCTGTGAAAAAGAGCTTCAAATTTCGCTTTTACAGTAATGCTTAATCGTAATTTTCTTAAAAACGGCTTCAAATATTTTCAATGAAAATTGCTATTTAGGACGACATTATAGCCTTCTTTAATATTCTTAAAATATAACTTAGGTTCAACTATTTAAAAACCGAAAAGTTGAGAAAATTAAAAAAAAAAAAGTCTTTGGGTCACAATAGATGGAAGCAGGCAAGGAGGGACAAGACTGTACAGTACCAGTCCACACCAAGGAAATTACAAAACTTTACTACGAGAAAGTCTGTGCCATTTTGTAGCACCTCTAGTTTTTATTTGTTGCGTCATTGACGCAACGGGTCTCTTAAACCCATCCTGGTCGTTGAGCGCTTGCATGGAGTAATCCTCATTTTGGCGTCATTCACAATGCAAACTTACTACACGTAAAAACAAGCATTCACAATGACGAACGTAAGCTGGAACATAAGTTTTGCCTGAACCAATCAGAATTCAACGTACTACTTGCGCAACTTTTCTTGAACGATAGATTGAAGAAATGCGGGCGAAGTAGGGTTATTAGTTACAAAGTCGGCCACTAGAGTATTTAGAGTAATGGCAACTTCTGGAAAATGAAAGGCAAACCTGCTACGTGTACAGTAAGGTCATCGCTCTGGGTAGGCAACAGCAGGGACATTAGATACTCGTAGGAGTTTTAGGTGTCTCCCTTGAAGGTCCTGGACCTGCCTCAGATATTTCTTTACATCATGGTAATAAAGCTGAACAGAAGTTCTCGGCTATGAAAGCAACTAGCCCTGACTTGCTTCTGTTTCGCGCCAAAGAAGTTTTAATGCTTGAAATGTTGTCATCAATGCTCGTTGCGAGATTTTGCCTGCAACTGTTAATTGCTCAAGGGAGGGGGGAAGCAAGGTCATCGTTCAAGAAAAGTTGCGCGAGTAGTACTAAAACTTGATCGATTCGTTTCTAGCACCATAGCTTCTAGCTTTTTCTTCGACATTTCTCTCTCTCTCTCTCTCTCTCTCACTCTCTCTCTCACACACACACACTCACTCTCACTCTCTCTTTCTCTCTCTCTCTCTCTCTTTCTCTCTCTCTCTTTCTCTCTCGCATATATATGCGAGTAACTGTTGTAGTGGTGCTCGCATTTCCTTCATCGTATAAACAAGGCGTACCAAATTCGCGTACCGAACACATCGTACCAAATTCACGAGTAATTCGTCGAACATAATTTGTTTATTCGCCGTGTCAAGTTAAAGTCACAATAAAAATTGTCCAAATTCTTACTCTGAATTCACTACACGCATCAGAACTGTTCGCAAACTAGTTTTCTACATTACAATTACAAAATGACATAACCACAAACTACCTCAACACAATCTGAAATCGAACTTCCACGCTGCTCTCTGATTAGTGCTCGGTAGAATTCCGACGTAAACTTAACGTAAAAGCTTGGAGCTTGTGAACTCTAAGTTTCCGGACGTACGTCTACGGTTACGTCAAGATATTGTGAATGGTCTCGCTTAGTAACTCATTTGTAGGTTTTGCGGCTACGTTACGTTTACATTTAAGTTTGCATTGTGAATAAGGCTTTACTTTCTTTGACAAGTCTCGTCACGTCGTGCCGAGACAGACTCACTCGAGACAGTGACTTTTATCACTTCCGCCAGGGGCTCGACCCCCTTAGATCCCGGGGTTCCTAGCCGGTCACCCAATCAGGAACCCGCTTAACTTCCGTGACTTCA
The DNA here is from genome assembly GCA_011170035.1 of Teleogryllus occipitalis. Taxonomy (NCBI): domain Eukaryota; kingdom Metazoa; phylum Arthropoda; class Insecta; order Orthoptera; family Gryllidae; genus Teleogryllus; species Teleogryllus occipitalis. The sequence continues at coordinate 166,024 of BLKR01002333.1, forward strand.
CGGAGCGTAGTAAACGAATTCGGCTAACGACGGTGGTCCAGTAGTGGGTTTCAGTGGTCCAGTAGTGGGTTACTGAGCAGTGTCAGCCGGTGGGTTGTGAATTAGAAGGAGCGGCATGAATGTCCGAACTATCACATTCATTATTTTACCTCTTCAAAATATTTCTTGAGGAAAACTATGGCATGTAGTGTACAACCGATTTGCTGGTATCGGGAATTTAATCCTTGTCTAAGACAACTTTTACGCTGATAACGGAAAATACAATGCATGCTCACGAGCAAATAAGAGATTTTAAAAAAATATTTCCAGCAAACAAAACACAAAATTATGAAATCAGATGAAACGGTTCGGTAATCTTAGCTTACATTAATGGCCACGGGTCTGCCGACCAAAACCCTAATAGGAGCATGCCACCCCCATCCAACTCCCATTCCTCTCTCTCTTCCTCAAGCTTCCATTGCCTCGCATGCACCAGCTACGGACGGACTCCCGACAGTCCACAACGCGATCCATTCCAAAAACATTTATCTTTCCCTCGGGTAATTGAAACTAATTTCATCCTCAAAAATTGCGCTGGTGGTAGGCACAAATTAACCCATTAACTGCCAACTTAATTTTGTGCGCATTGCGCTCTCTCATTGACGTCGCATTCGTGCGCGCAAAGTCATTGTTGGAGCACTCTGGCAGCTTTTGTTTTGCAGCTTTTAGTGTTAATCATTGGTTATGTTGCTAAATTATATTACTAGAGCGCTCTAAAGCGCCAAATAGTGCGTATATGAGCATTTTTTTCTTTAAGAATAAGCAAAACCATTGAACCTTAGCTGCATATGTCCCGTCAACTTCGGTGCGGACCAACCACCGTTTGCTTTACACCGGCCTCTCCCTCTGACTTAACCACAGACATATAGCAGCTAAGCACGGTTTTAGTTCAAGATTCGAACCGACCCAAGTCATGTGTACCCCCTGGCCATGAGTATAAATGGCTTAGCGATCACGGCTAACTCACATCTGGCATTCAGAAATCAAAAAACTTGCTTATATGTTTCGTTGAGGATGTTTCCATCTATTGAAGAAATAAAATTCGAAAATTATATTACACAATGTCAAGCAGCAATGAAAAAGGTCTAAGGTCCCCAATCGAGGACCATGGCAGTTAATGGGTACATTTTGCGTTGTGGAGAGGGCGCTGCCCTAGAGCTCTAAGGAGCAGCCGCCACTGTTCCTGAGAGTCTGCCACCAATGTTCCTGCTTCTTTGAATCGCCGTGGTAATCCTCTCTTCCAGCAGCAGACAGAACATCCCCATACGCCTATCGCATCGAGTTTGCCTGAAAGCCGTGCACTCTGGTCATATTGATAAAAACTAGTGGGAATGCGCAGCATATGGAAACTTTTCCCCCTCTTAATAGAGACCCTTTCAACAGGTTCAGATCAAAATGTAGTCTCTTTTTTACTTTCTCGTATACGTACGCATATATGGAGTAATAAACGTAGTGTAGAGAAAGTTATGCTGCGGAACATCGATTTCGAGATTTCAACGAAAATACACGTTTTTTTTCTTCTATAGATTCACTATTTTTATGTGCTGAAAAAAATATCTGCCGTCACACATTAGAAATTACTGAAAATATTAATAAAAAACTAGTGGTGCTACAGAATGGCACAGATTTTCTCTTACCAGTTAGTTTTCTAATTTCTTTGAACTAGGTTAGTTTTTCGGACATCCCTTATACTCTTGCCAGCTGTCATCTACCGCCGCCCAAAGTACTTTTTAAACACTTCTCTATTTTTTTCTGTTTCCTAATAGTAGAACCGAAAGATTACTTTAATTGATTGATTTATTTTTTCGTGTTTCCGGGCGCGTCAACTGCTTTGGTCATTAGGCCCGTTAGTGTAGTGCATGTTTTTTCTCGGGAGATGGCGGTGATCTTCCCCCGCTGAATGTCGGGATCCGGCACCGACATACCGTCGGCTAGTGGGGATTCTCCCTAACCAGGACTCTTCCACCAGCAGCAGGGCACCGCCCCAGCCGGGACAAGCTCTAAGCTCCCGACCGGTCTCCCGGAATATGTGGTAGTGTAGTGCATGTTAGTGTAAATGTGTGTGTAAGGGGAGAGGATAGGACAAGGAAGAGGAAGGACAGATCGCGCGCGGTCCGTGGCCCCTTTGTTAGGGTACTGCTCCGGCATTCGCCTGGTGGTGATCGGAGAAACCACGGAAAACTACCGATCAGAGCAGCCGGTCGCTAGAATTCTCCTCCAGACAGCGACTGAATTCGACATAGCTGAAAAGATAATGTCGAAAAATCCTGCCGCCGTCAGGGCTCGAACATGGGACCTCCCGGTCAGAGGTGCTGCAGTGACATCAGTTGATGCACTGAGCTACCGCTCCTAAAGATCGCTTTAAGAATATTATAGTAATTGTTCTGCACGGACAGCCCCAACTGCTTCGGGCGCTGAGTTAATAGTCGAAGAGTCCGAAGAGTGAAAACTCGTTCTATAAGGATATTTCGTTCAAATGTTTGGAGCTGTTTTTAAGAAAATGGCGTTTAAGCGTTACCGTAAATACGAAATGTTTAGGTCTATTTCACAGAAAATTTTTGAGTTTTCGAAAAACTTCATTGGATGTTATTTCAAGCACTTCTACACTCAAATAAAGTAATGTATACAAATTGCTGGAAATGTGCATTCTAAAGGCGTGAGTGGTTTTTTTAATTGTAATTTTTGAAAGTACGAAGGAATACACCAAAATGAATTGAATATCGCCCCAAACAGGGCAATAGGTACTATCCCTACAAAAAGTTTGAAAAAAAGTTTGGAGACTTTTTGAGAAAATGGCGTTTGAGTGTTTCTGAAAATGCGGAAATCTAAGCACATTTTCGCAGAAAACTATTGAGTTTTCGAGAAAATTTATGTGACATCATTTGAGGCACATGTACTCATAAATGAAATAACATATACTAATCACTGCTAATGTAAATAATATTGTCTTGAGAGACACGTCAAAAAATTATATTTTTGTAATGTTTGAAAAAATAAAAGAATAGAGCCATAAGGCGTTTATGTCATAGAGTACATTTAGCACTATCCCTATCAAAGTTAAATGATATAACATAATGCATGCAATATTGCGGGAAAACTACTAAAAGTTTAAAAAAATGTATATGACCTTAATGACAGAACTATGAATAACATGAACTAAAAAAATTTTCTTGAAGGAAAAATCTCTATTTTCAATTTTGTAGTTGTAGGAAGACACAAAAAATACAAACTTTTGCAATTATCGTAAATTCAGAGTTATCAGTGAAAATGGACCTATGACATCTTGAGAATGTATTTTACTCTATTCTTTCAAAAAATGTAAAGAAAAATTTTGGAAATTTTTTGCGAAAATTTTGAAAATGTCCTGAGGCTTCTTGTAAAGTGCCCACAAATTTTAAAGAATGTTTTTAAAAAAACGCAGTGCTTCGAGTCAAGCTAGATCGACCGGGGAAAATCCACTTTGGACAAAATTCTACGTACAGTTTAGGCGCTATTGGTGTTCACAGAGGAATAGACAGACCGACGGACGGACGTTTTGCCGTCAATCGATTTTTCGGTATCAAAACATGATTTCTGGCTACACCACGTGTTAAAGAATATTTTGCCCTAAATTTAGCAACTGGATTTATCCCCTTTTTTCTTAACAGGGCTCAGCAATAAGAGTTTATCTGCCGAAAATTCATTACGATTTCCCACAGTATTACATAATTTTCTTTCTACTGCGTAAGCGGGAGTTAGAAAGTAAATACACCAAAATTCCGTACTTGTCACAACGCAAATCGTCCTTCTCGCGGTGTTGGTGCAGCCCTGCCTATTGTGAGAGAATGTACGCCGAAGGAACAAGCGCCCCTGCGGGCACGAGTTCCAGGTCAGGGCAGGGAAACTCAGCTAATGATATTGGTCACTCTCTTGACAAGTCCACAATGCCGCGCGGTGCAGCGCCTGTTCCTCGACACTGAAGAAACAGAAATACGATGAGACGCCAAAGTGTGCCCGTGGCATGCATGTTTACGAGTCGTTAACGTCCCAATTAACAGTCATTTGAATCATTATCGAAGCTGGTGTCATCTCGAAACCCCAATATCTGTGACTATCATTGTTTCGTTCGACAAGACGTCTCTGAGCGTCTTAGAAGCTAATGATTATTGATTTAATTGCTTTAAATTAATATATTCAATGAGATAATCACTGCCTTCGGGGCCGCTTAAAACCGCTTTGTCGAATATATCGCATATTATAGTATGTTATCAGGGGGTGCTAATGCATGATGAGGCTCGATTTACGCTGAAATGGCAGCAGTTTTAAAATTAATTATAAATACAACATTAGAAATTTGAACGATAAAAAATTAATTAACATGTTCGAACTGTATAATGTTCAATTTTAATTGATGTGTAGTAGATTAATCGGTATACATATCATCGATTTATTTGTTTTTCGTTTAGTTCACTAAATATGCTCATTATTTACATAAAAAAATCGTTGTTTATCTCTATGTTAATGGCACGCTGGCAATTAAAATTCAGCCGTGCAATTAATAATTCATACCTACCAATCATAATTAAGAAAAGGACCGAAGTCGTTTAATTAAGAAACTATAACACAGACGTAGCCAAGGTATTTGCAGTCGGTCATGAAACATGAACAAAAATGTGCATCACATACATACCTACGACAACTACGTATAAACAACGAATGAATAAAGCTAATTGGGGAAGAAAACGTTACGTTAGCTGACTTATGAAACAACATAAAATATTTAACGTGAATAAATTAAATGTTTTACGTGTAAACATTTGGTCTTAGGATTACGAATGTAAAAAGTGTAAACGTCAGTTGTGTTTACCAGTTCTAAAAAGTACGCTCTAGCAAAACTCTCAGAACTGACAGCTTTTGCTTCAATATTTGTACATATTGAATTCTCTCATACCTGCCTTTAAATTTCGTGAGAAGTAATGTTTTCATGACTTTGTCAACATTTTTTCTAATATTTTATCCGCAATATGTTCAGTAACTTCCATTTGCAAATATTTCTTGGAAACAAAAACAATGCAAGGCTCACTAAAATAGATCTTTTTCAGAAGCAATACGACGTCATGAAACACATGCCTCGAATTATAAAAATGTACTTGAAGTTCTAAAAATTTAATTTACTCTTAAATGGAAACGAAAAAATATTGAACGTATCATGTGTATAAAGGGGTGTTATTGCACTCGTGATATATAAGAAAACTCGCTCCTACCGTCGCTCATTTTCTTGAACATACCACTCATGCAATTATACACCTCTTTATACATTCGTTTCGTTAATTTCTATTATTAATCGTATAAAATAATCGATTGTCGAACTAATTGCAATTAATCCGTAGTAATTAACTGACGAATAAACGAAATAAATCGACTTATTTAGTATACCGGGACACAATGATCCCCGAAATGAACTAGAGAATCTAGTCTACATCTAGGGACCCTAGACCCTTCCTGTACCTAGACATAACCGGTAAAAGTAGAGATCCTAAGGAGCAATGATAGCACTACGTGAATCGTTCGTTGAAGCAAGGGTTGCCCATGGCTTTAGCGAAAAAAGCGTGAACAAACAATGGCGAATTTTCGACAGAAAAAGCTCTTTTTACAGGGCCATGGTAACGAAAAAGTGGATAAATCCAGTAGCTGAATTTAGAGAAAAATCCTCTAACACGTGGTGTAGCCAGAATCCATGTTTTGGGAGTCCCTGATACCGAAAAATAGAATGACGGCAAAACGTCTCTGTCCGTGTGTCGTGAACAACGCTAGCCGCTAAACCGTTCAGCCTATTTTCTCCAAAATTTATATTCCACAATCGATCTGGCTGCTGTCACGGCCCCTGGAATTTGAAACCGATATTTTAATTTTGAGGGTACTTTACATGAAGCCTCTGAGACATTTTCAAAATTTTCAAAAAAATGGCCCCAATGTTTATGATGACTTTTTGGGGGGGGTAGTGTGAACTACGTTTAAGGGAATGGTGCAGGTCTCATGTTCGTTGAAAATCGTGATTTTTCGAAAATTACAAAAGTTCAAAAGTTTTTCGGAGTCTTCCTACAACTAAAATAATAGTTAGAGATTTTTCCCTTAATGAAATGTGTTCCTTAAAGATAAATTTTGAAATACGATAATGTACAGTTTTTCGAAGATTTGAATACTTGACGCGTAATTTTGCATGAAAATTGGGCGATAGAGTACGCGCTGTTTTAGCATCACTAGTTGTTTTTTTTTAATTTTATTTTCTTTCGAGTAATTTCCAGTGCACGGAGGCAGATAATTTTTTTTCATCACATATAAATTGTGAATATCTTTCAAGAGAAAAAGGGCCTGCACTTGTTGAAAGGACCTTTTATAAAGTTTTTAAATGCATAATTTGGATATTATAATGAATATTAAACGTGCTAATGGTGACTATTCTTCACTCTACCGGTATATAGACTGAATATATTACCTTCCCGCACAGTAGGAGAATAGGCGAAATAACACACCAAATATTCGTGTTTTTCATCGTAATCGAAACTGTTTCATTGTTTTGTATTTTTCCGAGTTCCTGGATATCTGACGAAACCGTAGACACCCCCTACACGGCCGGGGGATGAGTATAGTTTTCTTTCAATTAATGTGCGCATTGGAAATTAACAAATTTAGACGTCACGATTTCCAGCGACATTATTCAACAACTACTCGTAATTAAAAAGAAGTGTATATGATATCATTTAACGGCCTAAAATTGAGGGATAGATTGTATTAAGAGAGAAATCTCTGGCTTTAAAATTGGAGTACGACTGGTTAAAAGAAATGTTTTAACTTTTGAAATTTTTGAAATTTCAGAAATAATGGTCATTCAGTGATAATGCAAATAGAAACTAAAATAATATTATCTAAAATCAATTTTGCCTTTATTAACACATAGGGTCACACAGTTGCAACAAAGTCGTCGAAAAAAATAGTTTAAAAAATTCCAGACTTTAACATTGAATACCTTTCTTAATATTTGAACAATAAAACTGGAACTTTGCTCATAACATATCAGCATTACAGTTTTTCCAAATGCATAATTTTAACCTAAATAAATATTATGACAAATGGAAAGGCAATAGAAAATATGATTGCCTTTATGGCTTAAGATAACACACAAACAATAAAATTCTAGGGTAGGTAGCACGGGTTTGCAAGTTGTGATGATTACGAAGAGGGCGACGCAACATCTGCAAAACAACAGCAATCAAGAATCTAGGCGGAGGGAGCCGATGAGCGAGAACTCTGCCATCAGCGACCAGCTGTTCCTTCCCCTTCTTCTTGTTTTTCGACTAGTGCTGCCCCTACCGTCGGAAGTATCAACTACTCCCAACCGAAAAGAACGAACGCGCAAGATGCTGTCATCTAGTAGTCCTCCCGCGCATTCCGTGTGAGGTAGTTCTTGGGTAGTTTGTGGAGGTGTTATTGTAGCGGTTGCTAAGGAGTTGAAGTTATAAACAAACGATGCACGAAGTTTGATTCGTTTCTATTAGTGCGCGCACTTTGGTGATGTTTTGTGCGAGACAAATGCTGGAATAAAACGTTGAAATACGTTGATAAACAAACGTTATTTTGAAAATAATTTTCGTTCCGTTTTCCGCACAAGTTTTTGGAAATGGATGAAGAAGACAGCGGCGGTGGCATCATAAAATCTCCTATAAAGCGACTGGGATCCACAAGAAAGTTGCTGGTGTTTAACAGTAAGTGTTACAGAATTTTCGTAAGTGTGCTTTGAAGGTTAAACCAGACTACACGTTGTGTTTACATCACGTGTGAGTTGTCGATTAGTGTTTCTTTTTGATATTGTGTTTTTCTATTTGACACTGTGTAAATACATCATAACATTAATAAAAGTGGGACGTATATTATTAAAATTTATTTCTCTTAAAGTTTCGAAGAAATAAGAACGTTTCGTATGTTTCGCATGTTTCGTAGTTCGAGGGTTTTCATTCCGTTTATGATTGTTTCCGATGTACATTGCGGTTCCTATAGTCCTGTTTTCTACAGGAAACATAGGTGTATTTACATCTTATAAACAAATACATGACAGACTGCAGTTATGTTCCAAAATATTTTAACAGGATATTACAAAATGCATAAGAAACTCGTGAGCAAAGCCGAATGTCGTTGAAAGCACGTGCTTCAAAATTGTAGTTTTATTGTAAATCAGAGCAATGAGCAATGAACATGAGCAATTATTCCCAAAATTCACCAGTTGTCGGTGCACAAGAAAAGTGACCCATCAAAAATCCTGAACTTCAAGAAATATTTTTAGGGGATTGTACATATTGATAGTACATATTTAATGGTAAACAATACATAACGATAGTTCATAAGACTAAAACAGTAGGAAATGAACGGCTTCACTAGGAATAAAACCATTAACCCGTAAAATGACATTTTTTGGGTGTGTCACTTGTCTTGTGCACCTAACAAGTAAGCCCATGTGCGTTTGCGTTTCGTCGTCGGGTGTTCTGACCGCGGCGGCGTCATTTTCTCCCGGCAAGCGACTGCATAGTGGCGCCGGTTATTTTCGCGAAGATGGCTAAATATTTTGGGAGCGAAGAGAGGCAAGCCGAGACGCGAGGAGCAGGTGTTGGCAGCTCGGCCTTCGCGAGAGCACAGCTCCGATGTGCCGGCCGGCGCGGCGGCGGCGATGGTGGCGGCGGCGGCGGGTCGTGCAGCTGCCGGTAAACACAAGGGCGTTGGGCGGTCGCCGCTACGGCTGAACACAGTGCGTGATTTGGAGGAACCAGCTGGCCGAAAAATCCGTTCACGCTGTTGGTAAAACAGATCCTGACGCTTATTTACTCGAAATATCCCATAATTTTTACAATAATATGTCAACAATTACACAACTATCCCATTACAATTTAGGCAAAGCACCCATAAACCCCACCAGAATAAAAAATAGATTTCCCAAACATGTATTTTACATTCAATTTGCAGATTTAGATAATTCTTTGTGAGGTGCTCAGTGGGTTTTCCGTCCCTAAGTAATAGCTGTAAAGTAATAATAGTTTAGTTTTTTAAAATAATCATAAGCATAAAAAACATGTGAAATGGTTTGTATTGTAAAACTGAACCATGTATACCATTTAAAATAACAAAATAATTGTAAGAAAAAAGATTTACTCGAAAAACCGTGGTAACCAGAAAGAATGGCGTAGAAAACAAATAATTGGAAAAAACAAGTTACGATTTAGGTGTAGAAGTTGCTGAAGGTGAATTACCCGGTTATAACAAATAATTTTTCGTTTTGATGTTACAAAAAGTCAATAATTAAAAACTGACAATTATAAAGCGTCAGTATTATTGGGTCTGCAAGTTGTTTTCCCTGACGGAAATAGTATTTCTTTATACATCTTTGATTTCGAGTAAAATTTTATCTAATTAAAAATTCTGAATCTCTTCTCTTAAAATTATTCTGCAGAATGGATCATAGTCTTCCCCTAGAAGGATAACATGTATTTATTCATACGCTACTTGTGGTCTTGGGGAAAAGTATTCGATCTGATTATCCCTTGAATTATTTTACATAACATTTTTCCTAAAAATTATAAAATCGATATATTGTTAATTCATGAAAATGTATATTATAAAGATTACTTGCGAAGGTTTGCTGATTCGTTTAAGGTCACGGGGTATTATTACTTGTATTCTTGGTGGGGGCCATCCATAAATTACGTAACGCAAATTTGGAATATTTTGAATACCCCGCCCCTCACTAACACACCCGTAATGCGCACTTCAACCCCCCCTAAATAATTAAGTAACGCTTGAGAAAGCACCTCCCCATTTACGAGAAATAAAAATAAATGTTATATCACAGAAAAATAATTGTATTAATTTTATTTGTGTTATACTTTAAAATGTATGATAATTAAAGTTAGAATTAATTGGCTATACCTAACAATAAGACTAGGAGCAAGTGTTGTGTGAAGAAAGGAAGGACGCACATACGTGAAAATTTCTTACAACCCGTGTGCGTGACGCAGGAGCGACAATGTACTGCACTAATTTAATTGGATTCTATAATATATATAGAATATTTGTATATTTGAAATTGAAATAATAACATATTTATATTTTAAATGTTTTTATTCAGAGTACTAGCATTCTTGGGTATGCTTTATTATTAAAATAAGGAATCCGTTCTCCATCAGTCAACCTGCGTGAATACATTCAAATAGCGCGCGCATAATGTCTGGTGTATTTACATGTCACTCATCATCAAATAATACAAAATTGATTTGATTCGATTTATTTTGGTTTATTTTACGAAAGAACAGTAAAAACTGTAAGGAAAGTAAATGTAAGGAAGGTGACAGAAGAAGGATAGCAAGATGGAAACGAAACTAGAGCGAGTAGATATTGGCTATATAGTGAGGGGAAAATGTAAAATCTGTGAGATGGAAGAGAAAGACTGGGCACAAGATGTCGGGTTTTGAGGAAGCAAGAATGTGAGCATAGGTGGAATTCGTGGATATGATAAAGGGGATATTAGAGGACAAAGGTGAAAGGATTAGAATGATTGATACAGCTAAGTGCCAATGGGTATGTTATAGCCTAGTATTATTCACAACTTGTTACAGCCGACAGCTGTATTTACAAAGTTGTAATAAAAATTATTCATTCAGTAAAACTATGTGAAATATGGGAGAGAAGTACCCGCGCACGTTTTCTTGAGTTGTACCAACTAAGCGAGATTAGCAACATTTGAAAACTAGACATTTTCGCTCCCGAGTTGACACTGTATTACATAAAATTTACTATTACCGGGAGTGATTTGTGAGTGAAACGAGAAGCGCTAAGATTGTGATAGTACTTCGCAGATAGCTTAGTATTGCCTACACGAGATCATACTTGTAGTGATTTAAGTTATCAGTTTTATTGGAGCATTTCCGATTTTTGAGATTCTGCACCATTTTCTCTCAAATCCATAAGAACCCTAGGTGTATTTTTGTCAAAATATTCTTTATGGGATAAGTGGGTGATTTCCCGCGAGTAAATTTTTTATTTTGTGTTACGCGGGCCTGCGCGTTATCTCAAACTTCCTAAAAATGTTAGTAGGTAAATTGAAAATTTGAAATTTGTTGATTTTACGTAACTAATATAACAATGAGGGTACTTTCAATTTTGTTGTAATCAGGTACTCACGAGGAAAATGTCCTTGCCCCTAAGCAAGTTCGAGAAAACTGTTCTTCGTTAGTAGGTTATGAAATAGTTCCCAAGTCTAATAACAATAGGATTATGAATAATATATCGAATATTTACCTAAACATATTTTCTATGGATCAGAAAGACGTATTATATGGTAAAGAGTGATGCAGTGCTCTTGCTTTAGCGTTGTAAGTCCTTTCTTTTCAGTTTTCACTTTCGAAAACCAACTGCAACGAAGACGCAGTCTTATTCGTCTCACCCGAAGATGTGTCGACCTACAATACCAGAAGTCAGTGACTGTAACATCTCTTCTCTAGGGTTTTAGGTTCGAATCCCGCAAGAGAAACAATAATGCATGCGTTTCTTCCTTGCCTCTCTCGTCTAATTCTTGACTGAACCATGTGAGGGATTTTTATATTAACGTGTATATTTTTTATAATTGAAATTATGTGTTTTGTCTCGTGTATTATTTTCTCTTAAAATTGCCCATTTCCCTTTCATTTTTTGCTTCGGAGAGGAGACTATGCGGAAATTATCTTAGCCCCCCCCCCCTCTTCCTCCGATTACTAAGACCTCGACTACGCACGGCCACATCTTGCGTCGTGCATTGAAAGAGTTGTAACTTGCTCAGGTGGCGACTAATGAGTATTATAGCTGTCTTTATACGGTGCTGGTCAATCGTATGCTAAACAACACGGGACGATTGGGCGAATCTGCGACGAAGATTTTAGGTGCGTTAAATAGTCTTCGAGTAAGATCTAACTGTTTATTCCCAACGACAGTTTAATATCTCAAGCTCTTCCCCTAGCATTCCTCATCCTGAGCAACCCAAATCGCCTATCAAAGACCCCTTCCTAAACATGACCTAACCATGACGGCCCCGAATAGTATTGAAATATTGAAGGTACGTTTTAAAAATGAGTAAGATGATATTACGAAATAAGGAAAGTTTAAAAAATATTAATTATTTTTATACATTTACAAATAACAAATTTTGTTTAAGAAATTATTAGGAGTCCCTATCCAGCGAATTGATTAATGATCCGGGCATGTCAACTGCTATGGACACTAGTCCCAATCACTACACTCGCTGTGAATGTTTTACCCCAGGGGGTGGCGGAGTTGCTTCTTTACTAGATGGTGAGTTCTGACGTGGACCTGCACATCGGCTAGAGGGGAGTTTCCCTCTTCAGTTCTCTTCCCCAGCGAGGCAACGCCCCTGCCGGAACACACACTAAGCTCCGGACTGGTCTCTCGATATGTGTGGTAGTGTAGTGTATGTACATGAATGTGTCAGGGGAGAGGATATGAAGCTGAAGGAAAGATCGCCCGCGGTCCGTGGCCCGTTTGTTACGGAGCTGCTCCGGCATTCGCTTGGGGTTGGAGAAACCACGGAAAACTACCGAGCTGGCCGCTAAAATTCTCTCTCCTCCAGACAGCGGCTGAATTCGATCAAAGATAACTAGCTAACGTGGAAAATCCGCCATCACCGGGACTCGAACCATAGGACCTCCCAGTCTGAGCTAAACTCAGCCGGGACATATCCAGCGGAGTTCCTTAGCACGTGCTTAGCATGTTTGTCTCCAGTGTTTCAAGAAACTGGATTGCCAGTCGCTGCTTTTCGCTGTTCCGCTTTGTGGCGCGCGCGCACTGTGCGGCGTGGCGTGGCTCACGTGCCGCCCCGCCCCCCGCCGCCCCCTGGGGCCCACGAGGCCCCTCTCCCCCTGTGTGGGTGCCCCTGCGCAGGGATGGGCCCGGCCGCCAGCTGTCGGTCGCTCGCTCCCCCTCCTCCCCCACCGGCTTCTCTTCTTTTCCCTGGCTTTCTTTATGAACAGGGGCCGCCGACAGTGGCCTCTAAACGAAATCTCTGCACTCGGAACTGGCGGTAATGACTGGTTGTTAGTTAAGGGCTGTTATATTCGATTTTTTTTTTTATGGCCGGGGCTTTTGTTTAGGATGTGTTGTGGTGCTGGGGGTGTGTGGCGAGAGGTGGAGTTATGTGAATAGACAGACGCCCGGAAGTTACTTCAAAAACAGGAGGATTAATAGGCACAATGAACTTCTATTGAGGTGTAATGTTTATACTTTACGTCCATTGCTCATTTTTATGTGTTTACTCTTTGCGCAAACAGGAAACTGAAGTGGTTGTATCTTAATTTAGAATAATGGAATGCATATCTTAAACTACTGCTAACCAACGTTATTTCTACATCACACTTTCAAAAACGGAGAGATAATTATATTTTTTATCAATGCCTATCTGATATATACGAGACTTGTCCATGAATTTCGAATGATGTACTATTACAAGTATTGAATTTCTGTCAGATATCCCACAGCATCAAATTATCGGCATTTTAATTTTCTCACGAATTCAGCGAAGGACGAGACACTTTGATAATTTTTTCAATGGCTAAATTAGTTTGTTGAAACATTGTTATTGTAGCAAAATATTTTTTTGTTCCGGCACCTAATACTACATACGTAGTTACGTGTTTTGAAAGATGGTTGCTTTAAGTCATTAGTAGCGATTGCCTGCTCCAGCCCCCAAGTTTTGTATAGTTCCCGCGTTGTAGTATGTGACCTTGCGAATACCGCAGGGGACACCCGTCGTTTTTCTCTCAAGCATACCGAATAGGCGCGCCTTCCCGGAATTTCAAGTATTCGCCAAACCTGTTTGTCGAATACGTTATGTGGATTTTTGCTGCATCATTGTAGACGTAATACTAGCAGACGTCCAATATGCGTTTCTGAATAATTGTAATTCTAAATTCTTTAACACTTGATACTGACATAAGGGCAGACCTAATGCCATCGGAGAGGTGAAGATAAGTCGTTGATCGATTGAAGAGTTCGCGTGAGTGTTTGTAGTGGGAAGAAGTTTGAGATCTGAAAACTTTGTATCACATTCGTGAAGCTTTTTTTTTTATTCTCTTTAATAGTATTTGGTTTAATTGCGTTTATCTATACTTTGTACGTATTTGTTATGTTTTTTTAAGCGACGCTAAAAATTCAAAGCAGAATGCTCAGAGCTTTCAATTAATGATTCGTAAATGCAATTGTTTGCCGATTACGATACTTGCGTGCGGAGCAAATCCACTACAGTCTTAATGAGTAGGAAATTGTTAATTCGATTATACGAGTAGTACATTGGTATAGTTGTATTGGAAACCGGCTGTCAATAGGGTGAAGAAAGAAAAATATTGCCGAATAAAATTACCCTTATAAAACGCATTACTCTCTTCTTTTCCGACTTCGAAATATTGCCTGAAGGTAAGATATACTCAGTTTAGGATGAGTTCTCTATTAGGGTACACTACGAGCTCTATGAATGGTTCATTATTGCATTCCTTCGAGTAATTGCAGCAATGTGCCAGCAATAATGTTTCTTGCTAGGCGCCGGCAAGAGGTCGGCTGGGGATCGTCTTCTTGTGACGATCTCAGATGACATTGAGTGTAGTGTTGAGGTCACGAACTCTGTGAACTTAAACCAGCTGTTGCTAAAACTTTACATGCAATAGAGTAATAAACTCAAGAGAGAGAATCCACGCTCTCACGAAAAAAATATCATCTCACGCTTGACATAATGCTATCTCATTTTCTATTTATTTTGCTCACACACGCTTACACGCAAGTTCTTTTTTTCCAACATGCATGATGTTACTATATACGTACATGTTCTGTTGATAGCGAGAATGGTCATATTCAGTTGTTTCGTAGTATTGCAGTATTTTTATTGATTTGCAAGTCGTTCAGCCTTTCTTTCTTTGTGTCGAAATTTGCTTCGATTGCCATGGTGGTGGTACGTTAGATAGACTCGTGTTGATTGTTTTGCTATCGGAGGTGGAGGTGCGATGTCAGTCTTGGGCTTGTATTACTGGTCGGGGATCTTGAAATGGTGAAATCATGTGGTGGAGGCGGGGGCGGGACTTTGGCTGCGACTAATCGGATGACGTCTCCTGGTTACATATAGAGAAATACGCATGTTATCGAGTAATGATATCTTAAACTACGTAAACATAATACGATTTTTGCCTTTCTCAACGTTATATTTTGATTTCTAGTATTTCTAGGTAATGAAGGAAAAATGTATACAGCATACGTAAAGTTTGTGGCAAAAAATATCGTTTATAACATTTATTTAATCGTGTTTAGTAGATATTTAGTGGAGAAACTTCATTCAAAATGTAACTCAAATGTCCACTAAAAGTTATTTGAATATAACTTAGCCTGTTTGACGTCTCAAGTGTCGCTCGTTGTACCTTATGAGTATGGCATCCTGCTGCAACAAAATTTGAGCATGTATAAATTGGACAATGCGTTATATCGCGAGGCACTGCTTTATAAATCTGTCACTCTTTGTATTGCCAGTATAATATTTCACTGAACATTTAAAAAGGTCAGCGATTTCAAATTTTTAACAGAAATGCCATAATTATGGATAACACAAGTCCCAACAAGCGGGTCTGAAGAAAGGTTTTAGTCACCTGTATAATAGAGTGAGTACGGACTTAGGAAAAGGAGCCGTTAAGTACGCGTTTCGGGCATCTTTGATTGGGGTCTAAAGTTGCCTGAACATGCAAAGCGCAAATCAGGAACTGACCAAGGTGAAGGACAACGGCCTTCCCCTTGTCATCGATGAAGGCGGGGGGGGGGAGGAGAGTTTACACGCACCGACCGTACACGCAGAGCAATCGATGAAGTGAGCCGATAATTACCAGAACAAAAAGCAAGAACTGGGCGAGATATTCATGCTACTCTTACACTTAGACATTATTGAATGCTGCAAGGGTTATGGGAATTGAAAACTAGTGATGTGTGCCCATCGGACTAACTCACAACGTTATTTCCCCCTGAACAAAATTGCTCAATGGCATGCCCAAATGTTGAATTGCCCAACAACGTAGCGCAATTAGGAAGCTGATCCAATGACGCATCAACTGGGGGCAGCACTCGATTTGTAATTCGTTTCTGGAAATAAGGTCGTCGCCACTAACATACTGAATACGTCGATTTGCAAATCGGGAGTAGGGGACTTTTATGGCGCGTGCGACAGCTGAATGTACTGACCTTCGCCATAGGGTCGATTTACGGACTTTGTATGAGCTACAAGACGTCTTGTAAGTGAGGTGTCCCAGCTCGCTCCGTACCCATACTTGCACCGTACTTGGTGATGACTGGTGTGAATGATGGAGCAGTTACGTATGTATGAACAAGGGGGGAAGGCTACGTCCGAGAAATCCTGCCGCTTCGTTTACCACAAAGTCCACGTGGAGGGGTTGGGAATTGAATCCTCGTCCCCGGAGGTGGAAAGCAAGCGCTTTGGGCTCTAAGCTAAGGCCCCAAGGCTATCGCGAGGTGGATGAGCAAGGGCTTCGTGCATGGTTGTAGGCGAGACCCCAGCAGTTGCAGAGTTCTACGTAGAACTCTGGCCGTGATCGCAGTGCGCGACACCGCCTGGTAAGGCACTGATGTGTGTTTGTGTTTTGATGCACTTGATGTGTTGATGTTTTGAGGCACTTGATGTGTGTGTGTGTGTGTGTGTGTGTGTGTTTGTGTGTGTGTGTGTGTGTGTGTGATGTGAGTGTTCGAATGCGTAGAAAAATCCATTATGATTTCATTTCCTAAGCCTGGTAAGGCACTGATGTGTGTGTGTATGTATGTATGTGTATATATATATATATATATATATATATATATATATATATATATATATATATATATATAATGCCTCTGAGCATAGCGTACTAATATGTGACAGTAATCATGGTATAATATTTTCGCCTCATGTCGCTCTTACCCCCAAACTGCATGGGGGACACCGGTAGCTGGCCGGTGAAGACGGACTACCGACCCAATTATCACACACACACACACACACATATATATATATATATATATATATATATATATTTATATATATATATATACATATATATATATATATATATATTGTGACATACCAATATGTCACTGAATATGGTAAATATTTATTATAAATGGCGTCAATTAAAGGGGATAAATTATATGAATATGCTAGCATAGCAACGGTAAGCGAGCCGTCGTCAAGGTCAACATTCATGCAGTGACAATCGCGGAGACGGCTAGTTAATTCTATATAGAATTCTGGGATTGGCCGAAAAAGCAGTGACAGTCGTGAAGACGGCTAGTTCGTTTTGCAAGAAATTTAGAGATTGGCTAGGTACGAAAGTACATCAAGTGTTATCTGCAAATAAACAACCGAAAGATGGACCGAGTTTTGCAGGGCTGAAAGAATACGATAGGCATTCATTCTGACTGATGCCGTGGTCTTGAACGGATCGTGCTCCAATTAATGTTAGGAGTTTTTTGGGGACTTGTAAGCATCTACTAGGGAATAGATATTGATAGAACATCGAATTTGAAAACTAAGTGTGACAGTAAAACTTAAAATATTTCAAGTGAGCGAGTTAGAAGGACATGAGGACTTAGGCGAAGTTATCAGTAATTGGACTGGAATGCTAGCAGCAGATAGTTTATTGATCTGATGAACGGTGATTGAAGTGTGCTTCCGAGAAAAGAAGAGAGAAGATGGTATCTGGACCTGAGGACGGCGACGTCGAAGAAGAATGAAGATGGTCCAAAAGCGCACGAAGACGAATACGACATTATAAGGTTGGAACCGGTCATGACCAAGGTTTTATTTCCATATTGTGTAAAATCATAAAGGACCAAAATTGTTTAATAAATTTCCATGTTTTGTGAAATGAATACGTGATTCTCATTGAGCCAGTTCTAGTAACGAAGTAGCAAGATAGAAATATATTTGCTTTTCAGATTCCTCGACCACTCTGTATAGATGGCAGATCGGATAATCATCTATTAGCATACAATAGTGTTTATTTCTATGAAACCCATCGACCCAGGTAGCCGGAAACTAATTTATTTATAATTAGAGTTGAAGGTTGACTTGTATAATAGTATCAGCGTAATCTTTTCCTGGCGCCCATTTATACAAATTCGGAACGGATTACATTGAAATAAATCATCAATGTATTCAGATTATTTCAAAATGGCGCCGCAACTGGGGCTGAATTTCTTTTAAATCAGCCAGATTATTTGAAAATGGCGCACCAACTGGGGCTGAATTTCTTTTAAATCAGTCAGATTATTTCAATACAGACTAAATCACTTGTGTTTTCTCTCGAAATAAAACGGCTTTGCTGTGATTTAAACCGTTCATAAAAAACGAATTTTGATATACCACTTTTCTTCTGCGCTGACGATTTATAATGACGAGGAAAAGTTCCAGCGAACCCATTTTGTTACGTATTTCTCGTGTATGACCGGGATTTGAAACTATTCTCGGGGATGAAAAGTGCTGTCTGCCATAACAGCAGTGAGGCGATGGCTTGGGGGCTCTGTGCCCTCCCCCCTCTCCCGGATCCAACAACCCGTGCGGCACTCATTTCGGCTCTTGGATTCGTGGCAATGCGTGAAACCCTCGATATTGAGGAGGGACTTTGTCCCGACATAGTGATTGACTTACAAGAACTTTGGCGCCAATCTGGAAAGCTGGTAAGCATTGTGATGGCGAGAAGAACCCACCCAGTTGTAGGTAGTTGTTCCGGCGTATCTGGGTACCATCCCTATTTGTGTATATCTGTGTGGTGTGGGGATAAGAGCAATGCTGAGGTGCTCAACCAGGGGTCGTGAAAACCCGCTTAATAGAAGGCGAGAGTGAGGAGAGAACGCTGCCGGCTAAGGGTCGCATCACGAATATCTTGGGCATGGCTAGGACTTGAATGATTAATTGATTACTAGTGATTCCGGGCGCGTCAACTGCTAAAGTCACTGTGCCCGTAAGCGTGGTGCATTTTTTTGCTCGGGCTCGGCACTGCTGGATGGCGAGATCCGGCGCCGACTTACCTTCGGCTAGCGGGGTTTTCACCAACCAGCTATCTCCCACCAGCGAGACACCGACACAAGCTCTAAGCTCCCGGCATGTGTGGTAGTGCAGTGAATGTAAGTGTAAGTGTGAGGATAGGACAAGGAAGAGGAAGGAAATTTTGCGTGCGGCCCGTGGCCCGTTTAGGGTACTTCTCCGGCATTCGCCTAGTGTTGATAATAGAAACCACGGATAACTACCGATCAGAGCAGCCGGCCTCTAGAATTCTCCTCCAGACAGCAACAGAACTCGACCTAGCTATCTGGCTAGTGTCGAAATTTCTGCCACCGTCGGGACTAGAACTAGGACCTCCCGATCAGAGGCACTGTAATGACATCAGTTGATGCCCTGAGCCACCCCTCCCGGTGATTGAACTTGAAATCAGGGTTCCCGTTGCCTTGATATACTTTTCAAGGGAAGAGGAGGACCTCAGTTGCAACTCTAGTGGAGGATTAGAACCGGGCCCTCATCGAGATTTGTGAGTTGTCAGTAGTCTTGTTGGTCATTAGTGCCAGTGGGAGTGTAGTGGGGACCCAGCAGGTCCGCAAGATTCGTTTGGGCGGTCACCGGATTTGGTTGGGACTCGCCGTGGTAAGTGGCCCACCCCTTGAGGGGAAATTGAGTAGGGAATTACCCCAACCCAAAAGAGATAAGTTCAGCTTTTCACTCTACCAACCTCAGACAAAATAGCTTCTATATGGGGGAAACAGTACGCAGATTCGTATGCTGAAAGACCCAGGAGTTGGGGAGACGTATTGAAGCGTACAGCCATTAGTTTTGATTCCAGACAGAGGCGTGCCATCTCAAAGGGAATGAGAATGCGACCGATGAGAATGTGGCGGTGTCTACCTCCGGGGCTTGAAATCTCGCTGGTAAAATGGGCGGTCCGCGGTAGAGCTGCACACAATCAATGCCGTGCATAGGGCGTCCTGGGTCGGGGTGGAAGGTGCCATGAGTAGGTGGTTGGGGAACCCTTCACTAAAGTTCAGTTCCTAATTTCCCGACTGGATTGGTCTATTCGGGATAGTAAATGAATTAACGGATATGATCATGGAAAGGAAAAAGGGGTGGTGCTTCCCGCTTTGTCTGGGATTTATGCTGGAATGACTGGGATTTGAACACCGAATTCAGAGACGGAAAGCGAGCACATTTGCTTCTCTGCAACAACCCATCGTATAGTGGTCAAACCGCTCGCCTTCCACCGCTGGGACCAGGGTCCAATTCCCCAAATCCCAGTGGAATTGTGGTGGACAAAGTGTGTTCGTGGCAGATTTTGTTGGGATTCTCCCGTTTCCTGCTTATCATTCCACCATACATCAAATCATTACATCGTAATTACCTATCCATCAAATGATTCATCAATGGCCATAAGGTGCTGCCATGATAATGAAGAACACACGCTTCAGGTCACGCCAGGGTTATCGTTAGGTCATGACACGCGAAAGCGGGCTTGTCAGCATAGTCCCCCCGGTCGTGACCGTACGTACGTGGGCAGACAGGCTGGCGATTTTGCGGGTAAGCTATCAAGCGGACAGGCAGGTGGATAGACAGGCGGGCAGACTGGCCGGCAGGCAGGTCGGCTGGTGGTCGGGGAGGTTGGTGGTCGGGGAGGTTGGCGGTCGGGGAGGTTGGCGGTCGGGCATGCTGGCGGGCGGGCAGGATGGCGGGCGGGCAGGCTGCTGGTGGTCGGGCTGGCTGCTGGTGGTCGGGCTGGCTGCTGGAGGTCGGGCTGGCTGCTTGCGGTCGGGCAGGCTGCTGGCGGTCGGGCAGGCTGCTGGCGGTCGGGTAGGCTGGCGGTCGGGCAGGATGGCGGGCGGGCTGGCTGCTGGTGGTCGGGCTGGCTGCTGGAGGTCGGGCTGGCTGCTGGTGGTCGGGCTGGCTGCTGGAGGTCGGGCTGGCTGCTGGTGGTCGGGCTGGCTGCTGGTGGTCGGGCTGGCTGCTGGAGGTCGGGCTGGCTGCTGGATGTCGGGCAGGCTGCTGGAGGTCGGGCAGGCTGCTGGCGGTCGGGCTGGCTGCTGGAGGTCGGGCGGACTGCTGGCGGTCGGGCAGGCTGGTAGGCGGTCGGGCAGGCACGTGGGCGGTCGCCCGCGCCACCGACCTGGGCGCCGGGCTGTGGTCGCCCGAGTCGTCGTGCGCCGGGGCGGGCTCCTCGCTGCAGAGCGCGCAGCCGCACAGCGCGAGCGCCTCGGCGCCGCCCTCCTCCTGCTGGTGCATGTGCTGCAGGGCGGCCGCCTCGCACGACGGGCAGCCCTCGCCGTGCGTGCCGCCGCACGTGGTGAGCGCGTGCGCCTGCATGGCGAGCGCCTGCGCGCGCGCGATGCGCAGCTGGGCGCGGCGCGCGCGGAAGCGGGTGATGCTGACGCTGACGCTGTTGCGCGTCACCCGCTTGCCGCAGTAGACGCAGCTGCAGCCGCAGCCCGTCGCCGCGCTCACCGTGCGCCGCTTGCGCCGCGACGCCGACACTTCTTCCTTGGAGGAGGTGGACGTCGTCTCGTATTCGTCGCTGCCAGCCCACGCACGAAAGAAAGCACGGTTTTCAGTGATATTGCTTTTACCCCGGTGAATAAGCAGATAAGTCATCAACACTTAATTTTACAGGAGAGCAAAAAACAACGTGTAAATGATTGAAACCAGAAATTAATGGTATTCAAACGAAGGTTATATTATTACAAAACTATTTTTGTGTAGGTTTTGTTTGAATATCATTAATCCTGTTTTTATAGCATTAGTTTAAAGCAATTTCTTGTTCCCCTGAAAAATAATTTTTTGACTTATCAGGTTATTTTCCGGGGTCAAAGATTTAATGCCTAAAATATTTTTTTCTTTTTGGAGTAAATTACTCTATGACTTCAGTTACTCCAGAAAAAACGTTTTTTGTAGTTCTGTTTTTGTCCTGGTCACGTCGAGTTTACTTTAATGGATAGTATAATTTATATTTGTTTCAGATACCTCCCCACTCCCACGTTTATTTGGTCACGTTAGCAAGTATTATTCAATTCTGATTTTGTATTTGGTTGTATTCATAACAACGTACGAAAAATGCACAATATGGAATTTGTAATGTGTCTTCTCACCTAACTTAAAGCACTTCGGAACTTTTCCTTTTTGTGCTATGAATTATACTTAGGAATAATTACTTAATATATTTGTGAACACGATGTATGGAAATGGAGTGAACAGAGATACACCAACCACATCATGGGTTCAATTATTTGGAATTCTGATTGGAAAACCGAGTAGGTACTATTCGTGTTCAAATAATTACTTTTGATGAATGAAATAACTCTTTTTTGTTTAAATTTGCGTACATTGAGAGTCAGTTTCAACTGTTCGAATATTGTCGAAGGCAACGTACGTGGAAAGTTTCCAATCTTAAAGAGCAATAGGGAATACGTGCGAAAAGGAGAATCCTCTTACAGACTTGCCGTGCTCTTTTCCATTAAGTCGGCAAACATCTCTTTGTTATTATGCATTGATTTCTTTCTTCGATAAAAAATATTACTTCGTTGTCTACCCTTTCTTTACTCTGTACCTTATTTCTCCTTAACTACCCACTGTTTATTTTCCTCTCAGTCAGCTTCTATTACTCCCTCTTCTCGCTCACCGTCCATCAATAGCTATCGACTACAGTCGAGCAAGGACTCTCGACTCTAATACACTGTTAAAGCCGGGTCGTTCCCCTACAGGTGAGTACGCAGGGCCAATGCAATTTTCCAGCGACGGCGCGGCGCAGGCACTTTCCAGAGAGCCCGCGTTGGAAATACTTTCGAAAATGTGATTGGAAAAGGGCACCCGAGGCGGAATTGTCAGTAAGCAGAGTGAAACCAGCTGGATAGAGGATAAAGAAAGAGCGCGAGAAAGGTGATAACATCGGTCGGGGACGGAGCAAATCGTTCCTTCTGGAAGAGGGGGATTTGTTCGATCAACCGAAATCAGAAAATTTGTAGGCGTAGGTTTCAGGAAAATGCAGTCGGTCGAATCGAAGCAAGGCAAGCCGAGGCGATGTGTATGCTAATAATTTATGTTACTTCGTGTGAAAGTAGTGAATCGAATTTTGTTTTTCCTTACTGTGCGGCATTTTAATTTAGGAGCTTGCGATTTTCCAATCTGGTCTCGTAAATGCGTGCGAGAAACATTAAATGTGACAATCGAATGTCGACCTGCATTTGTACGTGTTCGTAACTTTGTTAAATACAAAACATTCCCTTAATGTAGACCGTAGAGTGACTTTGGGCAGGTCAAAACAAAATAAACTTTTTGCTTATTCCATTAATCTCCGTTGTTTTGTCGTTTTAATATGAGAAGACTGTATTATGATTTTAAAAGCATGGCGCGTCGGAGGATTAATTTATTACCGAGAGAGATGCAATTTAATTAAAAATGAATTAAGGCAGCTGAAAAATGAGTTTTCTGGGTATTGTATTACACAGAATAAATAGGATTTATAACGATTTGCATTATATTCTCGGAGATCGTTATTTTCTAATGTGTTGTTTTCTGATTTGTTTTATTTATGGGTCATTGACTGGAGCTGCATTTAGGATGTGTGAAGTAAAGGATACAAAACAAAAAAAGCTCAGTTATGTGTCCAATTGGTGACCAAGCATCTCAGCGTAAAAATCATGGATAATACAATTTAGTATTTTTCGCCTGAGAATTATAATGCTGAAGTTGAAAAATGCAATCATTATATGCGATCTGACTCATTAGGTGTTTGCGACCACATAAAGATTCCATCCCAAGTTCATCCCACATAATGATTACATAAACTGAAATGTTTGATATGACATCTATCCACGAATATAAACAATTTTTTTTTCATTTCGTGAAGGAGATTAATTTAACATTATAGTGGGCATTGAACTCAAAGAAGAGGGAAAGGCTTATGTCACGAATGGACATTTGAAAATAAAATCAACGGACATCATCGATCGTGTGTTCCGAGAGCCACTCCAACACGTTGTCTGAAGCGGCGTTTCTTTCCACACTATTTCTCGAGGACGTTCGAATGAATGGATGACGTAAATTGCTATCACCTCACGTGCCAATCGGTAGTGCTGTGTGAATATCGTTCTATCTTTGCCACGTCTTGTGCAAGCAAGTGCAGTTGGGTCGAAAGCAAACGAGCGCGTAGGTGCATGCTAAGAACACACATCACCGTGCTGTAGATTGACTGGCATTCTTTTAGCCACTTTTAGTGACAAAACTATCCATTCCAAACGTAGTTGTAATGGAATATTTAATACGACGTAATTTTGTAAATTATTGCAAAATTTTATAATTCACATTTTGTAGTTGAACAATTGAATCATATTCACTACAAGGGGCGGATTTTAATGAAAAGTCATTTTATCTTTTCACGTTAGAACAATGCCATTTAGTACAGAAATTAATTTCATGTTATGACAAAAGAAAATGAGCCATTTTTACATGTTTTTTTTTTGTTTGCAATTTTTGTCGGTTTCGACTAATAAGTCATTTTTTTCGCAATTTTTAATGCATTTTTTGCTGATTTCGTCTATTTTAATATCATTTTAATGGCACTTGCTACAAATAATATTTATGAGATGCAACAAATGTTCTCCACAGAATCCTTGAATAGCCTATTCGATTTCTTTACTCAGAAATTGTAACGATAGCCGTTGTATGTATTCTAAGGTTCTTGTGACGCCTACCTATTGTCGCTTCGGCGGATTTCGAGATAACTAAAGACTGAGATTCTCTTGTGAAGAACAGTCCTAACCAAAAGTTTGCAAGCTGAGTTCACTTGAAAGATTGGAAGAAGCCTCGATTACATTAGTAACGTATGCTTGCAAACTTGAGTTGTTCATGCGAACTGTTTTTGGTTACATTTTTTACGTAATTTTTCCTTGTTTTTAGGGCATTTTAAAAACATTTTAAGAGCATTTTATTGATCATTTTGTCAATGTTTTAGACCATCGAAATCCGCTCCCTATTCATAAAATTATTTTAATCGATAAATTTAAAAGTACATAATTTACTGCGACCGTATGTTTTCTAGAAATTACCTCCGTGTATTGCACGTCGAATCACAATCACAATCAGCATCAGATTCAGCTCATAATGCATTTTCGTATGCAATTTTCGTAATATTCAGTTTGTTATTTAAAATAGTAGTAATACTATTTAGTATAGTAAAACTGGACTTAAAATATTGGAAAATAATGTAATTGTGCAATTTGAAGAATTCGCTAAGTTACTAAACATATTCTGAAGGTAACAGAAAATATTTATTTTCATGTTTGAAGGCATTCTGTCGCGTTTTATGTTCCGTAAAAAACATTTCATATCCGAAGTTCATATCGGAAAAATCGCATAGTGAATGTGATATTGATTAGGTATTAGCGAGCCCTTTCAGGAAATTAATTAAAAAACGAATTACATGTAATTTTCTGAGTAATGAATGGGTAATTGCTTGTATATAATGCAGCTCCGACCTTCCGTGTGGCCTTACGGAATTTAAAGCGAGGGGAGTGCGCATACGAGACGAACAATCAAGTGCGAACGAACGCGGTGCATATTCGCGAGAGTGTAATTAGATGTGGGCGCTGTGAGTGCAGCCCGCGTGGCGTCGGGGGCCCGGCGTCGAGGCCCAGTGGCGCCAGACGCCGCTGCAGGCCGTGCAACCGAGACGCGACTCCCCGGCCGTGTTATTTCTGACTCCCGGCGGCGGCGGCGGCGGCGGAGGAGGAGGAGGCAGCGGCAGTGGAAACAAGTTCGGCGGAGATGGCTGAGATGGTGGCAGCAGATGCAACAGTAGGCGGGCGTCTTTATTTGTCGCGCCAAAAGTGTTGGCGATGACTTACTTCAGCGGTAGTCATCGAAATGTAAATTTGAACAGCTACATTACATCACTACGTTAAAACGGTTCTATAAATTTAAAAAAAAAAAGTTTTTCGTTCGTACATTAATATAAATTATCTGTTCAACAGCGACGTTTCAGATTTAGTTTATTTTGGACGACTAGTAATTACTAATAGAATCAAAAGTTATTTTCGCAATAGTTTCCGTTTTAACTTGGCGACAGCCTACATTTAAAGATGCACTGATCGGCGGCGTAAAGAAATGGTAGTCGACGGAGCGATCGGTGGGGTAGAGCGGTGGCTTCGTAATGCGAGCACGTAGTCAACGTCTGTATCTGCCTGTGTAAATTGCGAACGGCGAGTGTGAGGGCGGCTGCAGCGACAATAGGCGCGAAGTAGTCGCGACGTCGAGGACTGGATCTAATCATGGGCGAGGCGTGGCGATGTGAGGGGGAGACGGCAAGGTAGCAACACACGCCCCCTCTGCGCCGCCTCCGCCGGCGTCTGCCGCCGGCTGTGCCATTTAAAAACACAATCCGCCCCCACGCCGCTCCCCGCTCCCGCCGCGTAGACCCGCTCCGCCCCTGCCCCCGCCCCCGCCCCCGCCCCCTTCCCCGGCCTACGCTGCCGCGGCGTCGGGGGAGGGGCAGAGGAGAGCCGGCACCGGAAATAGCGGGATTGGCGTCGGCGGGACCCCGTCGCCCGCCGGAGCCCAGGCTGCTCCCTGCCCCCACCTCCCCCCTCGCAGCCGACACATGTGTGAGGGGCGCACCGGTACCGCCTCCCGTTGCCGCCACTGCGCCGCCGACTGTCGTGTCGGCACACGCCGCCAAAGTCCCCCGCTCGATGCAGTGTAAACAGTAGGCCTACCGGGGTTTGCTCGGGAGATTGTCCGTGCGCGGGGCAACGACGGGTTTGGGAAGAGGTTCCCGCAGATGGCTGTTGCACAGTGGTGTTGCGGGATGAGATAAAATCGTTCAATGCCACGAGGGTCTGCAGCGGTTAGGCGATGCTGTAAGTGAAGCACACGTGCCACGGACTTGCCCGTGCATGTTTGAATATTGGACTTGTTTGGCGGGAGTTCGTAACAGGATGTCCTGACGATACAAGCCGAGTGAAGTGTTAAATTCGTATACGTGGAGCCGAGTTGATGTAATCGCGGAGGCAAATTGGTAGTTATGTTTACAGTAAAAATAATTATTGTTCTTGGTTCGATACTTACATTTAAAAATGAAAATAATTTAAAATATTTTAGATCATTTGTTGGAATCCTAATGTAAGGTAAATGAATATTTAAATCAATATTTCCACCGCTCTCCGGCTTATATAGGATGATTGGATTAAGCATTGTAAAGAGGATATATTTAAAAACGGAAGCTCTCAATGAGCAATATCTGAATGCCATTAATTGCGGTTAATTTTGCGTATTGTGCCATACCAATAGGGGCCAGATTATCGATTCGCGAGGCGTGGATATGACGCATGAGCTGATTTTGAGAGCTTCGGATGATTAAGTTTCGCATTTCCACTGTTTTCGCACTTCGACTGCTCTAGTGATTTAAACGTTCTTTCCCTTGTGCACGTTGCCAACGATGTATTTCGGGAGCTATTTCCGCCACGAGAATAGCAATATTTTAAGCTCAGTTAATGTGTTTTTAAATTGAAAATCCCAAAATAACTCCAGAGGAACACAGCTTTGTTGGAACTTAGTGTTCGGGGCGGGCGTACAATATTTGACTGAAATGCGTTTGGGTTTTCAATGACCAGCACCACCAGGAGAGTTAATAGACTTGCGTGTGTTTGCTTTCTATGAGTCACTGTTTTCCTGCCTTTCATTCCCGTAGTAATTTGATAAAAATGTACAGTAAATGCTCTGTGAGTTGTGTGGGACCTATTCTTCTGGGAGGAATTCTAGGTTAAAATTAAGAAGTTGATTCACGATGGAATGCACATATTTCTAGTGAAGAGCACATATTATTATTTAGAGTAGATTAATGCCGTACACATCATCGTATTAAATTAAACGATGAATGTATGGAAGTAAATGTCGGCGAGTTGCTGAAGGGAAAATGTTATGGAATTATTATTGGAATGGAACACAAATACGTATTTTTATAATTTATCGGAACGGTAAATATTTAGATCATTGGCGTTTCGTTAATCTTTTTAAGTTGATTATTGTTATTACGGGTAAATGTATATTTTGTTATTTCATGTGTTTTCATGCAGTTTGCATTGAATTATGCGTTTTACTTTAACAAGAAATGTGTACTATTGTTGACATTTTGTTTATGACATTACTATAATTGAGCTAATTAATCAAACAATATTTGAGAAAATCTAATGGATAATGTAATTTATAAAGAGTATAATGCGATTTATTATGTTTTGTAGTATTATAAGAATATAATGCCATTTGTTGCATTGCGATGTATAATGTAAATAAATGAAGCCAGGAAACGTAATTTTTATACGGCATGAACAATTGGAAAAATAATGAAGTGAAAATAAGAGAAAGATGATACATTTACTCGATATTCATATCTCATTCTACTATTGAATCTATTTATATTTATGTAAGCAAGTTTATTTAGGAAGCATTCATAACCTACCTCATTTTGTGCAGTTGGATGTACCCTCGACCCGTCTTGTTTAGGCTGTTGACTTGCTTTTTCTATTCATTTGTACATATTGTTAGCGTTTCATCTTCTCCTCTGGTCGAGAGGAGTGTTGTCTTCGACGCAGCGATGTTTTAAATCCAATTTCTACTCCGCATTCTCGTGGACGTGTATCATGTATCATGGCTGCGTGCGGGCCGAGGCGAAATTGGCGAATAATGCGGGTTTTGCCCCCGTGCGTTTCTCGAAATAGCCCCCGGCGGCGCAGAGCTCTCGGGGGCCGTGATGCCCGGGGAATTTCTCTTAGAGGATTATTGGAACATCTGGCGCGCGCCCTGCGTCCCGCCGCTCTTCCGGTGTCCTCTGGGCGACCCCAACGCCGCCGCCGTCGCGCGGGAAGGCGAGTCGAGGGGGCGGGGCTGGGTCTGCCGCTCGCTGTTGGTTTTGGGCGGAGGAGCTCCGACGCCCACGCCCCAGGCCATTAACTGAAAGAATGGACCGCACGGCCCCGCTTTATTTTAAAAGTTGATTTTTGAAACAGAAGTTGGAAGATTGTGGTCGACAATGCTTGTATGTAGAATGCCTCTTAGTTACTTTTACATGTTTTGTTTTCCTTTTTTCTTCAGGGCAAAGAACAGACGGTGAAATTTCTGGTTTTCTTTTAATTTCGTTTGAGAACGTTCTAAAGTATAAGTGACTGGCGTTTCTGATTTGCAGCGAATGTTATCAAATACAAATGAACCACATGGCCCTAGTATATTTTAAAAGTTGATTTTTTAGAGGCCACAGTCGTAAGATTATGGTCGACAGTGCTACACTTACTCTCAGGTACTTTTGTGTACTTCTTTTAAATTGTGTTTTGTCTCGCGGGAGAAACCCGTCTCTTGTGTTTGCTTTTTATTTCTCTTTAAAAGTGTTCTCAAGGGTTGATCAAGAACTGTTGATTCTGAAGTTTCCAACTTGTCTCAGATATCCTCTTTCAAATTACAGATAAATTACGTGTGTTCCATAAAATGTCATTGATGCAATAGAAAAATGACGCATGTCATACTGACATTTTTTACTAAATAAAAAAATGTTTTAGAAATGAGATATTTTGATTAGTCAATATATTTTGAAGAGGGATGACAAGATATCAAATATATAGAGTCAAACACTTTCTTTGGCCGCGAAATAAACGCCTCCACCTATGATAAACGCAAATGCAAAATGACATTGTTTTTGTTGTGACATTTTCCTTGTGCCCCGACAATGTTTTGACTTTGTTCAGAAGTTGTGTTAAATGCGCATCTATGATGTCCAAAACGAGTTATTTATATACATATGAGGCGAGATACTGCTCCTGTCCTCCATTTGCACGACGGAAATACCATGACTTCCTCAATATGCGTTGTAAACCAGGGAAGAAAAATGAAAATATTTGGACTCGCAAAATCTTAGTAGTATTGCTGTCATAAGCTATAATTTAGTTACTGAGAATGCCAAACGTTTCTCTTATCCCCATACGATGAAGTCATTTATACTCAAAAAGGATTGTCTGAGGACATTTATACCCAAAACTGATTGTCTATTAATGAATTGTAAAGACATTTTTTGACATTAGCTCGGCCTGGAGACCTGAACAAAGATTGAGATTATACCTCTTCAAACTCGGTGTGAAGATATTGTTTCTGATAGACAGAAAGTCTCATAGAACGGGTGTGGTAATAAGAAGATAGAAAATAGCTCTTTCCAAACACGACAGAAGAGAGAATTATTTTTCCAGAATCGGGAAAGTCACCCTGTCGTCTAGATCGAGGATACTAATTTGTTCAGTGCGAAGCAGAAGGTTGAATCGAAAACATAATTGTTTAGGCCAGGCCTGACAACGATTGCACCTGCAACTACGATTTCGCAGTTTTGCGTCCACGAGAGAGAAGAGGATTGGTCGGTTGGCGTGAAGGCGCTGCTTTACTTAAAGTGGTTCTCGGCATCTTCAGTCCTCGTGATTCAATCGGGAAGTTGATTTGTCTCACGCGCGCGTAGGATTTTGGACGCAACGAGTTGTGAGAGGATAACATTTTATCGAGGTGAGGTTGACAAGCAAACATTCACTTGTGTCAATTTTTTTTTGATAAAGGGGGTACGCGCATTGCGTTCTCTCCAAAAGCCTAGTATGAAGTATTGCAAAATTTTACAACTCAAGGAGACCTAATTGAAATCAAACGAATAATCATAAATGAAATTAAAGTATTAAAAATGTTGAAGTATTAAAAATGTTGAAAGATGCTCATGAAAACGAGCGGGCTTCGCCTCCCCAAAACAGTGGCCTTTCCCCAGCTCTTGTTCCCACTCAAAACTCCAAAATACCAAAATTGTTATTAATTCTGTATGCGTCAAACGGTGTGAGTGAAATAATGGCTGTCGGTGAGTTTCACGCCGAAAGTTTAATCATTACGAGTCTTTCTTCAGAGAAAATGCCAAAAGATCAATGACAAATGACAAGTATAGTATCTTTATCCCTAAAAGCAAGGAATTTAGGTACTTGTGCTCCACTCGCAGTGGCCACAGTAATGATACCACATTCGTGAAGTTGGGTGAGTGAGATTGTACAAAGAACATTTTGATTGTGAAAAAATACAATTCCAAATTATACTGGCAATTACAACAAAAATATTTTAAGTTCTAAATGGAGACTTTTTGTGTGTACAAGCAATATGATACGCACTTATATTAAGTATTTTTATGATATTTCTATCGAAAAAGTATAAGTATTTTGCCTTGTACATCAATCTCTAATTACAGGCAATGTTCTTCTAACTGTATGATCAAATAAGATGGAAAGAGCGGGACAATAATTCAGAAGATTTATATTTCGAAACAGGAAGTAAAAGCGTAATTAATATAATTATTTGAAGCCGTGAACAGCGAAAACATGAAAGCAAAGATGGCAAAAGCTGAATGACAGGCAACTTCAAGAATTCCTTCAATTTAATTGTTAATACGCAACACAATGTAAGGGCTACCTTACTTCACACAGCTTGGGAGTTTCTTGAATCAAGAGGACCTTCCTTTGTTGGAGGCCCCTAAGCCTAAGCCTTAATCCGGGCCTGCGTGAAACAATGAAGTTATGAGGATGGGGTAGGCGTTCAGCCGGTGGCAGATGGCGCTGCTAATGGGCGGCGACGGGCGCTTGTTCCCCGGGAGGCCCCTTCCCGGCCGCCGACAAGCGCCGCCCATTGATCGGCTATCTTGAGCGGCGCTTATTTGCGCGGGGTCTTGTGTTCTCGCCGCGCTGCCGCGGCCCCCACACGCAGTCGCCGCCAGTGCCTCCGCTGCCTCTCCCGCACCCGCTCCCGCTCACCCCCTCTCGTTTTCATTCTCGCCGCTTCCGCTCCCGTTCTCTGCCCCGTTTCCACTCCCGCCCTCGCCCACGTCCCCCGCTCCCGCTGCCGCCCCAGCCCGCGCTTCCGCTCCCCCGCTTCCGCTCCCCCGCTTCCGCTCCCCCGCTTCCGCTCCCCCGCTTCCGCTCCCCCGCTTCCGCTCCCCCGCTTCAGCTTCCCCGCTTCAGCTCCCCCGCTTGCGCTCCCCCGCTTCAGCTCCCTCGCTTCAGCTCCCCCGCTTCAGCTCCCCCGCTTCAGCTCCCCCGCTTCAGCTCCCCCGCTTCAGCTCCCCCGCTTCAGCTCCCCCGCTTCAGCTCCCCCGCTTCCGCTCCTCCGCTTCCGCTCCTCCGCTTCCGCTCCTCCGCTTCCGCTCCTCCGCTTCCGCTCCTCCGCTTCCGCTCCTCCGCTTCCGCTCCTCCGCTTCCGCTCCCCCGCTTCCGCTCCTCCGCTTCCGCTCCTCCGCTTCCGCTCCTCCGCTTCCGCTCCTCCGCTTCCGCTCCTCCGCTTCCGCTCCTCCGCTTCCGCTCCTCCGCTTCCGCTCCTCCGCTTCCGCTCCTCCGCTTCCGCTCATCCGCTTCCGCTCATCCGCTTCCGCTCATCCGCTTCCGCTCATCCGCTTCCGCTCATCCGCTTCCGCTCATCCGCTTCCGCTCATCCGCTTCCGCTCATCCGCTTCCGCTCATCCGCTTCCGCTCATCCGCTTCCGCTCATCCGCTTCCGCTCATCCGCTCTCGTTTCTCCGCTCTCGTTTCTCCGCTCTCGTTTCTCCGCTCTCGTTTCTCCGCTCTCGTTTCTCCGCTCTCGTTTCTCCGCTCTCGTTTCTCCGCTCTCGTTCCCATACTCCCCCGCTCTTTTTCCCGCCTCCATTCCCGTTTCCACTTTCGTTTTCTCGCTCCCGCTCCCCCACTCTCGTTCCCGTTTCCGCTCCCTTTCCCGCTCCCCCGCTCTTCCTCTCCGTTTGTCCCACTCCCTCTTCCGTTCTCGCTCTGTCTCCCGCTTCCGCTCTCTCTCCGCCTCTTGCTCTCCATCCTCCTGCTGCCGCCTAATCGCGTCCTCCAGATGCGCCCTCTCCGCCTCCCTCACCGTTGGCCCCACGATGCCACCCCCACTCGCTCCTGCCACAACGCCACGGGCGCTGCCATCCATCATCATGCACGGATGCTAACACCGGCCCTGACTCCATCAGGGCGTAGCAATTCCCTTTGGAACTGGACATTTATTGATTGATTATTTTGTGTTTCCGGGTGCGTTAAATGATATGATTAATTACTATCGTAAGTGTGCTGCATGTTAAATTGCGGGAAGTGGCGGTGTTCCTTACTCGCTAGAACGTGAGATCAGTTGCAAATGCAAATTACACGTCCGCAGAGGTTTTCTCCTCTCCCCAGCGCGGCACTTTCTCAACCGTGTCAAACTCTCTTGATTGGTTTCTCGACATGTGGGGTAGTGTAGAACGTATAAGTTTGTGTGTAAGGGGACGACTCGGTGACTAGGAAGAGGAAGAAAAGAATGCGCTCTGTCTGTGGCCCGTTTGTTAAGATACCAGAGTAACCACGGAAAACTACCGATCAGAGCATGCGGCCGCGAGAGTTCTCCTCTAGTCAGCGATTGAATTCGACGGAGCTATCTTGGTCGGGTCGATAATCCACCACCATCGGAACTCGAACAGTAGGATCTCCCGATCAGGGTCACTGCCACTGCAGTTGCAAGTTGGTTTGGAAATTATAGGGTGCGATGTCTGAGACACTGGTGTCCATCGGTGCGGCTTTCCGAATCGATTGATTGATTGAATGATTCCGGGCGTGTTAACTACTAAGGTCATTAGTCCCGTAAGTGTTAGTGCATGATTACTTTGGAGTTGGGGGTAATCTCTCGCTGGATGATGAGATCCGGTGCCGACCTACCGTAAGCTAGCGGGATCTTCTCCCACCAGGTATCTCCCTCCAGCGGCTGAGATTTGCTGTTTTCCGCATTTTCTCATTACTTCAACCGTGAGCTTCTTCCCACATAACCAAAAAATTGTGGCCTCCTTCGGCACGAGAACGTCGGCATACCTTCCTCACTTCAGCAACCTCTTTCCTGTACTCAGAATTACGGCTTTCTTTGTAGTTACTCTGTTTTATAGTTACCTTCTCTTAAAGCAACACAAAAAACTACTTCGTACCCGAGGACTTTAATGAAAAGACTTGTGATATTACATTGATTGGCGCTGAATATTAAAGTTACTAGGACCTGCCTTATGCTTCACTTCCTTCCTCACGCTGCCTACAAAAATTTATTAACAGAATATCCCTGATAAACAATGTGATAATTTCTGAACTTTGCATAAACTATAAGGTCTCTCGCTTTAATTTCTTTGCATTTAATATGATAATAGGGCATTGTTGTATCCGAAGAAAATCTCGCTCCGCGTTTTCTATGCCATGTTTTACAAAATTTTACAAGTGCCATAATACTTAAGAGCCTGCACCAGCGCTCCTACGAAATTCCCGTACTTCTAATAAACCTGGGAATTGTAATCAATTAATGATTTCCGCACGATGTTGCGCGTGAAATCTGTTCCCGTGCGATCATAACGGCTCCGCCCAAGATTCCAGCAGCGTAGATGGGTCCATGTCACGCTCTCAGCTTCCTTTGTTGTAGTCTTTCCGCACCTCGGCGGGGAAAAGGAGCTGACGGGGACCCGATTACGGGTCATTCGCAAAAGCCTTACTGATGTTGACGAGATGTCTTCGTTGCTGGGCGGCTGGGCACCGGCGGAGTCTGCAGCGAAGCGGGCGGCGGTGGCAGGCTGGCGCGCCTCCGGCCTGGCTTCCTAGGTTCGCCCTGGCGGGAGCGTCTACTTGTGTCCCGCTGAGCCACAACGTTTCAATGACGTTGGGAGAAGATTGTCTGAGTCCCTGCAATACGGTGCAAGGATAGGGCGCACTACTGTTAACGTCTCCACTGGTGTATGTGCTGGTTGGAATGGTTGGAAGCCCCTGATATTCATCACATATTCATTCTTAACACCTCTGCGACTGATGTATACCGTCGCCATCACGCCACTGCCCCTCTCCTGCTGCCTCCGTTTTCTTTTCCGTTCATAACTTGGACCATTGCCATAACTGAAGGACCTGTTCCTCGCTCATTCTTGGCTTGTTACATCCTTGCTGAAGCTAATAGATTTTGAGGATTGAAAAAATCTTGTAAGATTATTGTAAATTCCACTGTCTGTGGAAGAATTTTGATAGTTGTGGAGGAATATTATCTTAAGTGAGGTTTCTTCCAAGGTCTCCCATTCCAAGTATTCAATCCAAGCCTACTATATTGAAAATATATGTTTAGGTTAATGTCGGCGTCACTGATTAACTGCGCAAATTCGTGCAGTCTATGAACTTTGGCGGTGTCGTTGGAGCCGTGAGACCCATGATGTTGATATTTGCGGAGTATTTGGGGAAATATGGCGAGATAATAATTCGGCGACCGGAGGGATAAACGTCATTAATTATTCCGTCTCATTCTTTGTTGGGCTTGAATACTTAATTGTAAAAGGAGAGGCGCAAAGGTGAATCATGACATACCGCTAATCAAGAGTTCTATGACCATTTCTTACTAACTGCCTTCCAATTCGCTGGAACTGATGAAAAATTAGAGGAAAGAAAGCTATTGCTAGTAAATTATTATATTCCTCTTCCGCACGTACTCATCTCGAAGTAATTACCTCTTCAGCGCCTGAGTCTGTACTACCTCGTCAGTTTATTAATCATCAGTGAAGTTCGCTGGGTTATGTTGTCTGTAACTTTGCAACACAACTCATCTGCTAAATTATTATATTTTTAGTGTGACGTGTTTCAATGTCTGCAGTTTTTCAAAAGTGTAACTCAGACCACAAAATTACCTTCGCATACCCAATACAAAATTTGGATTGACAGTTTAATAAAACATTTGATTTTACTTTGTTGTATTTTAGGTCAACATGAAATTCGATATGCAATAGTGTTTGTTTCAATTTAACTCTCAAAAAATTGCATACATCGTTACACGTTTGTCGAATCTTAATTTGTCCATTTTCAAAAGAATAGAATTTCCAACAGAATAGTTTTTTCGGTTATTTAGTTTTGGTGTCATTTGCTTTCAATATTTCCTGTTTAATGTACAGGATCAGTTTCTTTAAATGGGTCGAGATGACGGAAATAACTCGCCCTAGTCGTTGAGTAATCATGAGAATTAAATGAGTTCGGAATGTTGTCAAGTCTAGATGTTCTCGAGTTGTAAGAGTTCGCCATTTATCCTTCAATCGCGAGACTCAAGCGAACTAGTCTATTTCGAGAGGCAATTTAGTCTATCATTGAGGTCACGCAATTGCTCTATTACCAGTCGCTTGGCGTTATTTCTAACCTATTGACTACTTCTTGACGACCTTCGAACTACTTTCTATTGAGTCGGAATCATGAATATTCACTGCACTGTTTTCTTTTGAAATATCTGTTATGTCATTTGTAACAAGCTTTTCTAAACGTTTTACGTACATATTTTTCCACTGAATGGTAAAAAAGTATGGTTTTCTAGAAATCTGCATATTAGATTAGAATTAACATAACTGAATATGTACCTTTTGAGTCTCCATTTTATATCGTCAGCGTTCTGTTTGAAAATGTATGAAATATTAAATTATATCAACGTGCATTTTGGAACGAATATTCATTGCCCAGCGTTTTCTTGGAAGGGCTACAAAATGGTTTGTACGCTCTTTCTCAAAGTGTTTAGTTCCAGTGACTTGCGAAGTATGAAGTTGGCGCGGCAGCGGTTATTCCGCATGGAGAACTAGGGGAGAATGACTCGCCGCGCAAGACTCATTGTGCCGTTTAGCGATAGAATGACCTACAGAAGGGTTTCTTGTTTTTGCAGTGTTCTTCCGAGCAGAGTCTACAAGTCTGATGTTTCTTCGGCATTGTGTGACCTCTCGAAAT
Source organism: Teleogryllus occipitalis (assembly GCA_011170035.1). Classification (NCBI taxonomy): domain Eukaryota; kingdom Metazoa; phylum Arthropoda; class Insecta; order Orthoptera; family Gryllidae; genus Teleogryllus; species Teleogryllus occipitalis. The sequence continues at coordinate 202,951 of BLKR01002333.1, forward strand.
GCTCTATTTGCCTTTTTGCCTTTTTGCCTTTTGTCAACGAAGAGGAAAAGACCTCTCACCTGAATAAACGCGGGACCATGGATTTTTTTTAGATGGAGCTGGCTGCGTGAGCTGTTGAAAGTAAATTCTTAGTTATTTGAGATTTTAATTTATTTTTTAATTGTTCGTCCTGTTACCAAGTTTTAGCTCTAGTTGTAAATAAAAGGAATACTTTAAAACAGTTCTTAGTTCTGTTACTTTATCGCATTCTGCCTACAGAGTATAGAGAAAGATATGTGCGAAAAAGGTCGATTTTTCGGTAGCAAAAGTCGTATTGTAATTTCAGTAACTTGTTATTGAAAAAGTGGATAATTCCTGTTCCTTTAAGTAATAAATAACTTTCTCTTATACGTTGGGTAGTCAGAATCCACGTTTTGTGGGTCTTTAATACCGAAAAATGAGTTTACTGTGAAATGTCTGTACGTCCGTCTGCCGTCTGTGAACAACACTAGCAGGTAAAGAGTAAGTAGGATTTTCATTAAAACTAATATTACCTGACGGATCAGGTTGTCATCGCGGCTCCTTGAATTTGAAACTGATATTTGGTTTTTGGGAGTGCTTTACATGAAGCCTCAACGGAATTTTCAGTTGTTTTTTTTTCCTTCAAACAATGGTTCCCATTTTTTTTCTTTATTTTTCCTTTCAGATAGGCCAAAGTACACTTATAAAATGACGCAGATACAATTTTCGTTGAATTCCCCAGATTTTGAAAATTATAATATTTTAAATTACTTTCGGCCTCGTCCTAGAACTACAATCTTAAAAAAACTTATCCGAACTGTTTATCCCAAAGGCATTATGTGTGTGTGTGTGTGTGTGTCAGAGAGAGACAAAGAGAGAGAGACAGAGCGACAGAGAGAGAGCGACAGAGAGAGAGAGACAGAGAGAGAGCGACATAGAGAGAGACAGAGAGAGACAGACAGAGACAGACAGAGAGAGACAGAGAGAGAGACAGAGAGAGAGACAGAGAGAGAGACAGAGAGAGACAGAGAGAGAGACAGAGAGAGAGACAGAGAGAGAGACAGAGAGAGACAGAGAGAGAGACAGAGAGAGAGA
>BLKR01002334.1:0-203950 GCA_011170035.1 Teleogryllus occipitalis
GTCGTGATCGTCAGGAAGAACACATTAATTGATTCTCTAGAAAAGTTTCGTAGCGAGCACACGTAAGCGGTTAGTGAGGTGCGAGCGGGTTTAAGTAGGGGTACAGGCTCGGTATTATGTAGATGTTAGTAAGCCGGGAAGTTATGTTTAGTTTGAAATTTGAGATACTGGTCTTGTATAAATTGTGATATTAATTGTAATTGGGAATTTCTAGTAATATATTGGTTGGAAGTTGGAATTAAACAGACTCCATGTTTTGAGGAGATATACATAAGATTTGCTCCGAAGATGGAAGAATTTTCCAATAAGTAGATAAATATAGTCAGTCGGGAGTAGGTGTTTCATACGAAACACAGATAGGGAAAGTCGCGACCGCGTGTTAAATTTGTGAAAATATTAAGTTCAATTATAGCAATTGTTAAGGATATTCTGAAACATTTTTATTTAGGAAATGACACGAAGATTGGTTCACCAAAGATTTCGGGCACTTCATTCTGCCAATCAGCCGAGAAGCCAACAATCAAGATTAATAACATAATTACGAACGTAAGCTTACGAACTATAATCAAACCCGTACGGTGTTTCAATGTTTAAAGTGAAAAGAAATTCACGTAAATTTGACAGAACAGCCATGTATAATTAATAAGAATAAATGTTAAATTTACGCCGCGATCTTGCGACATCTTGCGGCAGGACTGAGAAAGATGCAAAAAGTCATGCCATTTTTCACCTTGGAGATACTACCCTCAGATGCCACGTTAGAAAAACCCAAGTATAATGACCATAGCAGTTGACGCACCCGGAAACACGAAAATAACGAATCAATAATCAAATAGAGCAAAGCTCCCTTCTGCTACCACACGTGCGTCGCCGGGGACCGTGGAGTCGGTCTGGTGTCGGCGAGCGAGAAAGGGAGGGAGGGAGGGGTGGTGACAGCGGTGCGTTTCCGCGAGGCGCAGATGAACGCGGGCGCGCAACGAAAGCGGCGGTGAAGTCAGCGAGAAAGTGCCGCCGCACCGCGCCGCCTCCGTCGCCCCCGCAGCCACCGCCGTGCGAGGGCGCACCTGTGGCCAGGGCGCCAACCGCGAACACAGCTGGAGGCGGAGGTGATTCGCCATCAACCGGCGATTGTTTTAATTGAAAACTATGAAGAAACAAAGAAAATGCAAGCGCATAGTTGCTCTGCCTACTGACGGGAGTAACTGAGATACTTCAATGCATATTTCATCATTTTACTTTCGCGCTCATAAGAAGGTACTTCTTAAGAAGAGAAAGTAATGTAATGCTGCGGGGAAAAGAAGCGAAAAACTCTTATTGCCGGCCCCTGGTAACGAAAAAGAGTAAAAATTCAGTTGGTATATTGAGAAGAAAAAAATCCTCTGAAACGTAATGTAGCCAGAATCCATGGTCTTTGATGACCATGAATTAAATTTCAAACCGAAATTTCAATTTTTGGGGATACTGTACATGAAGCTTTGAAAACTCTGATTTTTCGATAATTGCAAAAAATTCAAACTTTTCTCCGCGTCTTCTTACATCTACATTTTTGAAGAGAAGAAAATGCGGAAAAAGACGGAAAAGATAAGGAAAAAAGAGAGGGAGAAAAAGAGAAAGAAGAAGAAATGAAGAGAGAAAAGAGGAAAATATAGAGAGGAAAAAGAGAGGCGAAAATATATAGAGAGTAGGGGAAACGAGACAGGATAAAACGAGAGGGAAAATAGTGAAAAGATAGAGGAAAAATAAAATTAAAAAGAGAAAAGGAAAAAAGGCGAAAAGACAGTACGCGAAAAGAGTGAGTAGGGTAAATGAGATAAAGGTAGTGAAAAGAGATAGAAAGCAAAAAAGAGAGAGGAAAAAGAGAGGAAAGAGAAGGAAAAGATAGGTGACAAAAGGGAGATGGAAAAGATGAAGAAAAAAGATAAGGAGATGGGAGAAAGTGGAAAAAGAGAGGAAAAAGAGAAAGAAGAGGAAAGGAGAGAAGGGGAAAAGGGAGAGAGGGGAAATGAGAGAGAGGGAAGAAAATGACTGGCGGAAGAAAGAGGAGGAAAGGAAGAAAGCGGAAAGAAGAGGAGAGAAAAGAGAAAGAAGGGGGAAGATAAAGAAAGGGGAAATGAGAAAGAGGGAAATAGAAAGGTAAATAGAGAGATCGATAAGGAGAGAGGGAAAAAGAAGGGTCGTGATAAAAGAGGGAGGGAAAAGCGAGGAGGAAAGAGAGATGAAAAAAGAGGGAGAGAGAATGAGGGAAAAAGAGAGTGAAGGAAGAGAGAGCAGGACGTCTGTCGGGTTCTGCTAGTTAACAATAAAGACATCATTCACACTGGGAAAAAAGTGCGAACAAAGTAACTTGCGAAAGAGATTTCATCCATCTTTGGGGCGATAGTTTAAAAATTAATGTCAACCGAAGGCCTCAGTTATTACCCAGAATTTATAAGACAGATGCCTTAACATGCAAGAAACCCCAGAGCCAAATTCATCGTAATGACATAATTATTGTGAGAAGGTTTTAGTGTGATTAGAATATAAAGAATTACGAAAAATACATTTTAAAATGTAAGAAAGTGATGTTTGTCCAGATTTTAAAAATTCCCTCCTTGCAGAGATATTCCATCATTAATCAATTAATTTAGTAAAATTCCGCCAAACGCTTATTAATATGAATATATTTTTTAAGTGATTAACAAAATCAATATTACGGCATTTTGGATAAAAAGTATTATCACTATATTAATTTTTAGGATTAGTTTTCATCTCCCTTGCTATGCTATGGGTGTAAAAAATTCTGGTAGTGGAACAGTTCATTCCAAGCCATGCCGGTAGTTCCTAACACAATTGCGTATGTTAAGACTGCACTAGTCCCAGGCGCATAGTACGCTCCTAGACTGAAGGACTCGCCAGGTACAGCCAACAAGAAAGACCAGGAATTAACACGCATGTTGAGAAACGAATCCGCGACAACATACAACATACAACATACAACATACAACATACAACATACAACATACAACATACAACATACAACATACAACATACAACATACAACATACAACATACAACATACAACATACAACATACAACATACAACATACAACATACAACATACAACATACAACATACAACATACAACATACAACATACAACATACACCATACAACATACAACATACAACATACAACATACAACATACAACATACAACATACAACATACAACATACAACATACAACATACAACATACAACATACAACATACAACATACAACATACAACATACAACATACAACATGTCGGTCATCCAGGCGAGGTGTAGTATAAACAAGATGTTACGTAAATCACTTCGTGTCATCAATATCAAAAGGGAATTCGTCTTCGTTAAAGTAGTTGTGCTGGGTTGTGGTTCTCTCCCGAATTGAACTTTGTAGTTGTTGAAATGGCGGAAAATCCTCAGAGGAATCCGCAACATGTAACCGTCGACGGGGTTATTGGGGAATGGTCTCAGTCACTGGAAAAGGGTAGTGTTAAAAGACACTATGCTAGGAATAGAGATGTACCTAAATTATGTTATCATATCTACACAATATTAATATATCTCACTATTGTAATATGAAATTCATGACATTTCTTCTCTAACATTGATGTTACTCTCATCAGAACCCGTTACCTAACGAATTTGGAGAGGAATCGATTCCCGTTTTTCTTTTGATGATAAACTAATTAATTTACTTATTAAATTCTGTTACAAACTACAATTAAGTATGCTTAATCAAAAACAAATGAATTACAAAAGTGATTGAATATTAGAAACATTCCAATCTCTTTTATTATTTATTCCTTTGAGAAAAAAATTCTACTGAATTCTCCCTTTCGAATCGATTTCCATATTGTAACTCCATTTTCTCGACCCCCTTGTTGCTCCGAAGAGGCGAATTTCTAAATAGTGAGGTCCGTGGAGCCGTGCTTTGCCTTTACAAGAAACGAAGGTGGAGATGTCGGCGTCACACTTATAAACCAAATCACGTGCAGTTCGGTCAGGTCCAGGTCGCAGGTGTCTCGTTGCGGAAATTTGTTCGCCCAAAAATATTAGTTGGAGAAAACTTAACTAACGATGGATCATTTGTGTTATTTACTCATTTCTATGATGGTAAAACGAGTATTTGCAACCTTACGTATTGTTCCTGACAAATTACCACCAGTGTGACAAGATGTGGCCTCTTGTTTTGAAAAGTAATATGTTTTCGAACTATAAATTTAGACGTGAAAACAATTAACACATTAACATTAAATTGCAATTGTATATTTCTATAAAACATTTGAGGAGAGTCATTTCAAATCGAATTATATCTACGTGTGGACAAAATATTGACATATCTTATGTTTCTAATAGACTCTATTTCTGTGTTCTTACATTGTTTCAAATCGCATTCTTTCCTTGCGTAAGTGAAGCATGAAAATATGATTGATTCTTATCAATTTTTTTCTTTAATCACAGTTGCTAGAATCCAATTTTCTCTCTCCTTAGTTCTATTTTTCATGTTGTTGGAACTTTAAACTTTTCTGTTGGACATACTAATTATCTGATATTAGTGTTGCTATAGAAATAAGAGTTTAATCTTTAAACTGAAAGTTTAAAGATTCTTTCAGGTAGGAGAGAAAAACGGAAACATGAAAGAAACGGAACATGCATTTTTTTCTTGCCATGGCATTCTCTCACTTCAACAATGCCTCTCGTCATCTGAAGAATACTACCACTTTTCTCCCATGTAAGGGAAAATTCATTTGTAGCTGTCGGTATTTTTGTGAATAATAGTAAACGAAGTGGATAGTGAAGATGTACAGGGTATTGAGTAAATATTACGGTAGCGAACAAATTAATCATAAGACACGCTGACCAGAAAACACTTTATTTTCATACTGCAAAACATACCAAACATAAGCTTTTCAAGCACTTAATAATTTATATGCCCTTCTTTATTGTTAATATGTTCATTTATTCTCTTAGGCATTGATTATACTAAAGTGAAACTTTTTTTATTTCTTTGTCACGAAACCAGACACGACTGTAGCCCATACATTTTCAATTGGATGTAGATCAGGAGAATTTCCTTACTATTGGAGCACTTGAATATTGTTCGTATAAAAAAAATTGCAGATTTCTTTGATGTGTGACACGGTGCAAGGACCCGTTGGAAGATAAACGCCTTCTCCTTTCCAACAAGTAGCACAATTCTTCTCTCCAATATTTTAATGTAATGATCAGTTTTTATCATAAGATTTCATTTAAGATAGCGCAACAATGAATCGATACAATTACACAACAAGACAGCTGCGTATCGAAGCAGTCTTACCCAATAATGAAAACATTATGATAATTCCCTCTGTGAAGATTAATTTGTTCGCTGCAGTACAAGAATGTGAGAGGGTCAAGGAAATGAGAATAATGCTGAGAAAATCAACACATAGTAGGAAGTGCACTGTATTTCATAAAATGAATCCAAATTATCATATTAATGATCTTTCTAAGCTATTCAGTATTATTTTGAAAAGTAGAAAGATAGGACACTTAATATGAGAACCATTGGCTGTACCAACCTCAGCAAAGTCGCTGAGGCAAAGAAGTGTGATATTGAGAACTAGCTGAAGCTGATTTTTGGGAAGAAGTGAAATCAATTTGCAGTTTTATCAGATAGTCCTGGATTCAGAACCCTCTCCCCGTGAAGAACTCACTGATCAAAATTATGATATTTGTAAATGTTTAGAACTAGAGCATTTGAGTAGCTGTGCTCTTCGCACTAACGTTCTCATTAATCTTAATATTGTAAGATTTTTCTTTTCTGTTGAAAACTAATTAAGTTAAGAAATTGTTTCATATTTTATTAAATATCTGGCTTTAACAGCTTCCGTCATATGCTCTATATCGGCCTAAAAACGCAAATTGCTAGATCAGAAAACAACGGCGCACTCTGTTAGAAAGAAGAATTTATTTATTTATTTATTTTCCGTTGTTTTGGCCATTTTAAATAGAGGCATCGAATACAAATCGACAGTTTACTTTCATGTGCCACTAAAATCACAAATAACTTTAAACTTTCGAATATATTTCTGTCTTAATAAATGACGTTCAATGTTTAAAAGAATGTCAGCTGTAATGTCGTACTCATTAAAATTCAAGAGATTAATGTAGAAGGGGTAATACTTTCTACAGCGTCCCATTCTCTGCCATTTTCTTGAGAATTACATAACCTACAGCTACTAAAAAGAATTTTAATTGGGTATACGTAACATTTAATTACATTAGTACGTTTATATTGAATACTTATATTAAGGAATTCATCATACACATTTTACAACAATTTATACATTCATTTCACATCCGATCTTCTGAGATATCAGTACTGTAACTCAAAACGACGCATTTCGGAGAGCATGTGAAATATTTTCACACAAACCAAACACAGATTTCAAATTTTGTTTTTGTCTATTGCTTACAAAATAATATTTTTATGAAAGTACGGAAAACATCTCATTGTAAAAAACTTCGTACAAAATCTCATTGTTTAAAAAATGTATGTTATTCTTGAGGAAAAGGTTATAGTGATTCATTCTTTATTAAAAATCACAAAATCAGCAAAACCATTTCCAAATGAAAAAGGAGTCTGAGATTTGAAGTGGCATAAGTGAGATTAAACAGTGCTTTACATAGGTTTCAAAAAATCACTATTTGCAAATTCTCCCCTAAGAAACTTGAAACTCAGTTGTTTGGGGGAGAATTGATAATGCCAAAACTGTTTTAAAGTGTGTCAAGTAAAACGTGTGAAGAACAGAGAATGAACCCTAACTTGAACCTAAACTGGAACATAAAAATCCTAATAGATCGATTTGTACCTCTATACATTCCAACCACACGTCAGATAAAACATGTCACAGCCCAGTACATTTACATTGCTATCGAGTTATCTGTTATCTCCCATTTTAGCACAATTTTTATTTTCATTCACGAAATAAGATTGTTTCATTTTTTAAAAGAATTCCTACAGAAACGCTCAAAATTGTATTTGTATTCAAACCACATTTCTAATAATTACATTTAAAACTGATGGATAATCGTTTACATTTTCAATCTGCATTACGGAGATCCCTATTTCGGATCGTGACTTTGCTTCGGTAGGTTTTTTTGCATGCTTCCTTATCGCCGCTTGGGAGCTGAAGTGCACTTGCCGAGGCCTTCGCATGTAAATTTGAAGGGTACCCCGCAACCATCAGCCTTGACTCCGGATCTGTCGACGCCTGATGTCCAGTAGCAGGATGTGGAGGCATCCTCGTGGCTCCTGGCTCCTCCGCCCGCCAATTACGCCAGTGCTGCGATGCCAGGCGGATCCACGGACAGCTCATGAGGTCACCCGCGTGCACATCGCACGCAATTCGGTATCGCCGCCCTCACTATCCTACTGCTACTCAAGCGCCTGCCTCACTCTCGCTTTCGCTTCCCGGCGTCCTCGACGCCCCCGACGCCCCCGACGCCCCCGACGCCCCCGACGCCCCCGACGCCCCCGACGCCCCCGACGCCGCCCCCGACGCCCCCGACGCCCCCGACGCCCCCGACGCCCCCGACGCCCCCGACGCCCCCGACGCCCCCGACGCCCCCGACGCCCCCGACGCCCCCGACGCCCCCGACGCCCCCGACGCCCCCGACGCCCCCGACGCCCCCGACGCCCCCGACGCCCCCGACGCCCCCGACGCCCCCGACGCCGCCCCCGACGCCCCCGACGCCCCCGACGCCCCCGACGCCCCCGACGCCCCCGACGCCCCCGACGCCCCCGACGCCCCCGACGCCCCCGACGCCCCCGACGCCCGCGACGCCTCAAGGAATTTTCGTCACTACCTACCAGCTAGACGAATTGAATCATTGTCTGGTAGAAAAGTTCTGATCTCTTGTGATTGCATAGTTTTCTATTGTTTCTGCGGTCAATACCAAGCGAATACCGGATCTATATCTTAATGGCCCATGGACCACGCGCAATTTTCCTTCCAATCCTTGTCCTATACTCTCCGCTTACTCACACGCACACACACACACACACACACACACACACACACACACACACACACACACACACACACACACACTTACTTGCACTACACTTCCCGAATGTCGGGTGAACAGTCAGGAGCTTACGGGTTGCCGCGTCTGGGGGGGGTAGCAGATCTCGGCTGAGGGAGATGGTAGTGTAAATCCCCCGCAAGCCGACGTGTAGGCCGAATCTCAACATCGAGCGGGGGAGGAACACCGCCACCTTCCGGAATATTACACTATCGGGACTAGTTGACGTGCCCGGCAACATCGGCCTGACTCAGACGACTTTGATGTCCCTGACGCTTCTCCTTCAACACCGTCCCCGTAGCTGTGCACTGTTGGACTACCCAAGAAATCTACTACCCATTTCCGACAGTTTTCAACCGTTTGAAACGAAGAAACAAAAACCTGTATACTCTTATGATCTAACTGACACCTGAATTTTTAATCTACAGGAATCTTTTTCTTAAGAATGAGTCAGTAAAGCAAATGTGAAATTTAAAAAAAAAAGTTTCCCGTTTTTCATGAATGTTACCTAGAAAGTGGAAATCAGTAAGTGTCAAAAAGTCTAAAGGTTTCATCTGTTATTTTTTGCTACCTTCCAACTGGTGGTTCTCTTCTGATTATCTAAAAAATTAACAGTTTTTAATGTTCATCTTCACTAAGTATCTTTGCTAAGTATACCTACTTATGACACAAAATATATTTGAAATATCTGCCCTTTGTTAATCATTTACTCCTTTCAATATTTCTTCATTCAAGTTTTTTCATATGGGGCGTCCGGTTGTACTTGTTGCGATCTGTGAGAAATTTTAGTTTTTGCCTGATAGGGTTTCTAGCCCATATGCAGGTTAGTTTGGTGATGGGTATGCCATCTCACTGCCTCCAAACTTGCAGGGCAATTTTTCGGGTTGCTCACCCTAGGTGCATCGCCTTCACTACGGCTTTGAGTTGCATCTACCCAGGACATCTTCGCCATCTTTTCACGCTAACGATGTTTTTGCATGATTCTTCTAGATTTCTTCTTGAAGTCCTCTTCTTGGCGTTTAGGTCCTCTTCTGGAGTACTTCTTCGTCTCACCCCTATCCTTTGACCTTTCCGGCAAGGGAGGCCCTACCAGTAGCTACGCTACCGCCGGCATAGCTCTCGGGGTCATGGGGGTACTCAAGCTCCGCCACCAACGACAAGATCCTGTACTCCCTAGGCGGGGAATGCGTTGGAAGGACCAGTACTAAGCGGCGTAACAGGCATCATGCCTAAATACTTGAAGATAGAAGAAGAAGAAGAAGAAGAAGAAGAAGAAGAAGTTTTTTCATTTATATTACATTTGAATCATTTTGCGTTAGTAAGTTTCAAACTTGTCAATGTTGTATTAAAGAAAACTCGCTCTGCCTCAAATAATTTATTAGCTGTTTATCTGTTTTCTTCACGCTCATTTCCAGTACGAGTACAATTTGTCATACTCATCACATTGTTTTCTAAAATTATTTCCTGCGAAAACTGGTCTTCAGTTGTCAAGAAATGAACACCTACGTTACCACACTCGCCTGGCCTCCACTGTTCTGCCATATTTGTTACATCCATTTGCATCACACCACTACTAAGTGTTTCTTTTGCTGCCAACTTCAGGGCCGTCCATCTCACTTGCGTCGACAGCTGAAGCGCGACTTGACTGTCTTAGCTTCCATCCGTGACTCGCGAAGAACCCAGAAGATCGAATGTCAATTTAAAAGGCTTACTAATTTCCAAAATTTTCTCTATAAGTGGATACGATCTCTACGCGATCTCTACGTACAAATTAGTAGTTGATTACTCTTTTGAATATCCTGTTTTTAATTAACATTATGTTAGATGAAAACGCCCCAGCAGGTCATCTGAACTCACGTCAATAAATCATTAAAATGCATTACTTTTGTACGTATTTACATGTCAGATTCGATTTAAAATCTGTCAATGTAAATGTGCAATTCTACAGCAATCGTGTTTCTTTATTCACATTATTTGTTGTACAATTAGTAAAATAAAATTATTTTGCTTGCATTCTAAGTAGTCGCTTGAATTTGAGCACGAGTCTGGTAATAGGTTCATGGATGGTACAGCACAGATAACTTATGATTTTTACAGTATTATTGCATTTCTGAAGTGTAAGTATTTCATTTCATTCTCAATATATTTTTTACTGTATCGAGTGAGGATTGTCGCGTTACAGATACTCACTTGATACAGGTTGTTTTGCACATATTTGTATGCTCTCAATCATTTGTATTTTATTTTACCGTACGATTTTGTTATTGTGTTACTGTATATTTTGTGTTTGTTGCGTTATTTATATTGTATCTTGTGCTAACTACCTGTTCTAACTTGGGACTACCTGTTCTATCAGAAGTTATATGTAATGAAATTTGGTTTTGATTGAGGTGTGAATATACACAGAAATTTGTAATATGATAATCCTGTAAGCAAATTACTAATAAAATTGAAGTAAATATTTCTAACTGAATTTTTTTTCGATAAAACTGAGTTCGAACGTGGAAAATGAAGGATTAAATGAGCAATGGCTGACAGGTGAGAAATAATAAAAGGTACGAGAAAGTTTAAATGTTCACATCACCCATTCGACCGAGTAAAACAGGAAGATCAAGGCAGGTACGGCACCTACAGAAATAAAACTACATTAGATGGCCCAGGGCATCAACTGATGTCACTGCAGTGCCACCGACCGGGAGGTCCTAGACTTTGAGTCCCAACGGTGGCAGGATTTTCGACACCAGTCAAATAGCTTCGTCGAGTTCAACCCCTGTCTGGAGGAGATTTCTAGCGGCCGGCTGCTCTGATCGGCAGTTTTCTGTGTTGCTTTAGATCAACATCAGGCAAATACCGGTGCAGTACCCCAAACAACGGGACACGAACCGCGCGCGGTCTTTCCTTCATCTTCCTTTGTTCTATCCTCACCCTTTACTTAAACACGTATACATGCACTACACCACACATGTCGGGAGCTTATAGCTTGCACCGGCTGGGGCGGTGCCCCGCTTCAGTTGGTGGAAGATACCTGGATGAGAGGGAAACCAGTCAGCCTACGTGTACGTCAGCGCCGGATCTCGCCATCCAGCTGGGAAAGAGCAGTCTCATACCGCGATAATACATGCACTACATTTACGGAAATGATGACCTTAGCCGTTGTCGCTCCCGGAAACACTAATCAATCAATTAATCATAGATAAATAAAAATTAACAGCTAACTTCTCCAACACAGATTTAGCGGTTTCTTTGATTCCTCATACATCTCATGGTCCAACTTAGGATCTCATCATATCACTTTGATGATTGGCTTTCAAGATGGGTGGTACTTACAGTACTAATAGTAACAAGAACAATCTTGGGTATCTCTGTTCTGTTACACTGTATCTCCCAAACGAGTGCTTGGGTTTGAATATAATATAATAGTATAATTAACTACAAAAAGTGTCAGTAACAGAGTTGAATGAGCTCCCTTTAATACGTTGATCGCAAAACATTAAAAAGATATCATTAATTTTCTACTCTTGAAAGTCTGAATCCAATATCCACCACCCAATATTCATCCACCACATCAATTAAACGGTTAGTCAGATTTTTATTCATTTCGCTGATCCTTAAGAAACGGGCTAGTAGTACTAATATGCTACTTTGAAATATTTGAACAGAATGCCTGATCGATGGAGAAATTGTTTCTGGTGGGATAGTTAACTGAATAGTATAATTAAATATTTATTTGATAGTCTTTTATTTTTTTAATTTTTGCAATTAAGATTTGATATGTAGCTGAAGATTTTTGTCCGGTCATGACCTATTCAGAGCGGCCCTAAGGTCCACCAAGCTTTCTTTCAAAGTGAGTGTTAATGTTAACTGGCTTTATAATCCGTAAATAATGGGAAAAAAATATTCGGTTGAAGCACGAAGCTTGCCACGCCATCTTCACCCCATTTCCAAAATCATAATAAGACCTAGAAATATCCGTTACATGAACTGTACAGAGGGTCATGGAAGTGGGTAGTAACCGGAAAAAGGCCGAAAGAGAGGATTCCTAATCATTCTCTAACCCTAAGCAGGTTAAACTTGCGGTACTAAAAGTACAAATGTAAAAACAAAAGGACGTGATTCTTTTCTGTGTTGTATTGTGTGATCGCACGGTCACAATATAACCTAGTTGCACTTTTGACTAGGCTAAGCAGTGTAAGCTCTGTGACGAATAAATAAGTAGTCGCTCATTTGACTTGGGTAGTGGGAATAAAAGCTTGAGTGAAGAGAAAGAGTTCTTTTGGGTTATGGAAGGTGCCACGAGTGCGTCTGGAGGTGTCTGAGAGAAAGGTGATGCTTGGAACCGGGAACCGGCCGACAATATTTTGGACTTCGCCTACCAGCGTTCTAACATCGTTGCCGATAAGTAGACGTGTTCACTTTTGCTTTATGTCAGTGTTTTTGTTGTTGTTTTTTGTGAAAATAATGAGATCGGATCAAGCCAGTTGACTTTGGGATACTGAAGGATTGTTCGCAGCAGAGATTATTTCACAATAGCCTCTGAGTGAGGAGCGTGTAGTACGGCGACATTATTGGTGCTACCACAACCGGTGAAGTTAATGTAGGAAGAGTAGACCACAGACAAACAATTTTATGCTGACTGATTAAGCTTTAGCAATTGGGAGTCTGCCTTTTTCTTAGAATGTGGGAGAAAGTGGTTAAGAAGATTCATCTCAGTTGTTTTAATTGTAAATGAGTTTTTAGTTGTTGCATGTTGAACAATGGACGTAAATTTTTGTTAAATTAGTGGTCTTTACTTCTCAGAGGTATGAAAAGTTATTGCTGCAAGTCAGAGCCGTTTGTTAATCATTATCAAGCTTCCACTATATTGTGAAACCAATTTCGGGGTCTGATATCACTTGTATTTACAGTAAGTGTGGTGATCAGTAATTGAAATCACATGTGAATATTTATCAAACTTCCACCATATTGTGAAACCAATTTGGGGGTTTGTTATCACTTGTATTTACGGTAAGTGTGGTGATCAGTATCTGAAATCACATGTTAATAATTACCATGTTTTCACTATATTGTGAAACAAGTTTTTTTGGTGGAGACAAATGTGAAAAGAGTCATGGTGCATAGAATTAAGGATAATTTTTGCAATTTTTTTTAAAAAGTAAAAATATATTTGATTTGTATACAATCCAGTGTATGATAACCTATCAATCAATATCTCAAAGCCCAGAGATTAGACAAGTTCATTGGCTCAAATTTGGAATGAGCATAATATATTTTAGGCATAACAGAAAGTTAAGCTGTAGTGTGTACACATCCAGGAATATAGAAGCCAGGGTGTAAGGTTACAATTGAGTAAATTTATATGCCTATTCTTTGAGTACCGGAATCGGAAATGTAGACTTTCCAGGATACAAACCAAAACCTTAACCGGGATTTGATGGAATCACTGCATCAACTGTCACTGCGTCACTGAAGTGCTTCTGACCGGGAGGTCCAAGATTCGAGTCCCGACGGCAGCAGAATTTTCGACACTAGCTCTTCATCTAAGTCGAATTCAGTCGCGTCTGGACAAAAATTCTAGCGGCCGGCTGCTCTGATCGATAGTTTCCCGTGGTTTCTCCGAACAAACCAGGCAAATGCCGGAGCATTACACTAACAAACGGGCCACGGAACGCATGCGATATCCCTTGTCCTATCCTCACCCCTTACACACACACACTTACACTAACATGCATTACACTATCACATATGCTGGCAGACCGGTCGGGAACTTAAAACTTGTCCAGACTGTGACGGTTCCCCGCTGGTGGGAGATACCTGGTTGGGAAACCCCCCGCTAGTCGACGGTAAGTCGGTGCCGGATCACGCCATCCAATCGGGGAAGATCACTGCCACCTCCCGATGAAAAAACATACACTACTCTTACGGGACTAATGACGCGCCTGGAATCACTAACAATCAATTAACCAAAACTTTACGTAAGCTAAATGCTGCAAGGTAAAAAAATAACAATAACAATGCAATGCTTATTTTTGTTCTCGTCCCCATTGAATTGGCATCCAACATCCTCCTCGCTGACCTCTCACTTTGCTGACGCCCGCTCTGTGGCTCCCGCCCATCGGAGCCTCTCCACGGCACCCGCGTCGGCTGCACCTCCACCCTCGCCCTCGCCACCCGCAAATGCCAGGGCCACCGCCTCCGTCCGCCCACCGCGCCTTGACGCATCTGGATTACTTTTCAATGCGCCTGAAATGTTAAAACCTTGGTATTTGAAACCCAAACACAGCTAAACGCCTCTGCGACAAAACGTTAGTGACATCACCCACCTGATGGCCGACAATACCTACTCATCTAACCACAATAAGATCTCAAATAGCCTTTAATTCTACAAAGAACTTTTCAGGGGTGATCGATGAGAGGAGGACCCACAAAGTCACAGGTGTCACGATGGAATTGTGTAACTGGGTGTTCGGCGTTCCAAACAACTTCAGCCAAAGGAATTTGCTGCTTCTTTTTTTGTAGCTTTATTAGGCAAACAGTTCGTGTAAGGCAGCGTGACTCACATCGAGAGAACATTTTCTTCTCTGACCGGTTAGTCAGAGCTTGTAAAATGGCATTCGGAAATGAAATTGCTTCTCTCTGGGAGAAGGTGTTGACTGACAGAGAGGGAGCTTCATCATGGTAGGATTTGGAGATTCACGAAATTATGTGATCAGTATTACTAATTAGAATCGTCTAATATAATTTAAAGTCCATTTTGCAAGAAAAATATTTAATTATCTTGAAGCTATTACAGAAAAATCTCTTGAAATAGAATATTTTTTCCAGTAATGTACAGGGATAACTTAGATTTCTTTCTGCAGGAAACCATTATTTTCGTGAGAATGGAATTGGGGTTCATGTTGTGAATTCTAAGAATATATATTTACAAGCAAAATATGGCAAGCCTTGGGAAATAGATCAGTTTCGTAACAAGGTTCTATATTTGATTCTTTTAACTTCTTTGAAAAATGTATTTGTTTCTTTAAAAATAGAAGATTGATTTACATGAAAAAGAAAAAGGATGTACGAATTATTAAATTACATATAAACCTATATTCTTCTTGTATTATGTGCATTCTCTTTGTCACACGTTTTCAGTTTTGTTTGAAATGGATTATAAGAAAGACTTTTTCTGCAACGATACACAAAAATGATGTGAAGGAAATTTGAAGAATGCCAATGCTTGAGTGACCTCAGCGCGTTCATCGGGCAACACGACTTTGTCATTAAGAAGTCAAAGAAGAGAATTCTGCGGTAATGTGAAGTTTCTTTCATAATTTATAACGATACTCAGTACTCGAGCTTTTACTTACATCAGAGACAATTAATAATTTGAACAGTAGATGATAATGATAAGTAATGGGATATGAAAGGAATGGGAGATAAAACGCAATGATTCTTGCAAACATTGAAGCTAAATTGCACAAATGTCTCGTGGAGAGTGTGAACGCAAACCCAATGCGCAAAGTTGAAGGTTGTCGCGCCGTGCACCGACCTACAATGTGAAACAACAGTCCTCTGATTCCTTTTCTTGAAATGAATGGAATAAGAGTCAAAGAGAATGGCTGACATTGGCTGACCGAAATCACCGAGAAGGACCCGCTTTAAAGATATCGGTTTGAAGGATTGCTGGTTCGAATCCAGTCTCGCGAATGGAAGTTTGATTGTCGTAGCATGTTGGGGCGCGCCCAAACTCCGCGCATAGAGATGGTAGATTTTAGCAATTGCTAAAAATGCGGAAGGTTACCAAACGCTTTAAAAATTACACTGTTTTTGATGGTCAATGCAGTATATTGTGAAGGTTTTCAATCTGCTATAAAAGGCGAACTCGATCGCAAAATGCCAATAAACATTCAAAAAGCGAAATGGTTGTGAATCTGCGATATAATTGGTAAATTGCATTTTTTGGTTTCCGTTGTGTTCGTTAACTAGGGATGCGACATCGATAAGAACACGTGGATGTTTGAAAACATATAATTTGAGAGTGGCCGTGTTTAATAATTTTTATTTCATATTTAACTGACAAAACACAGTAAAAAATAATCAAAATATTAAAAAACTGATCCTGAATGCCTGAGCGCTCAGAATCATCTGAAGAGGTCTCAGCTTTCTCAGATCGCTATGAGGAGATGAAGGCCTTACGCCTAAGGTGCATGCATTTCTTTGATTTTTTACACTTCTTGCGCTTTTATATTTGTTGAAGTTCACAAATGGTGAAATATTAAATTAGTTTTCCTTATTTCCTGATTGTAATGGGGAAATCTAATAATTTTCTCAACAAATTCTAAAAAATTCAAAATATATTTTTTTAATCCTATAGAATGATATAGCCTGTTTTTGATAACGCAACTTTTTTTTTAAATTTAAAGTGCTAAATTCTATCCCCACCACTCACCTTTCATCACACTTCATTCCATTGCTGTCCATGGTGCCCCAGAGGCTTGGGGTGTATACGTGCAAGTACGCGTTATATCGGGGCCATGGTTTCAAATCTTCTAAGGCAATGATGTGTTGTAGCATGATGGGTTTTCTTAGCACTCCATGTATCACTCTTGAAAGTCCTCTTAGGTCGTTTGCCATTCTCGGTGAGTGGTTTGAGCGTGGATAAAACCAGGAGCGCGACGTACAAACCTACTAACCGCTGCGCCAGCGCCATCTAGGTGTGGCCTGCTTTCGCTCCTCTAGTACAGAGCCAAGTGCGATGGACTCGCGAGATACGCTATCCAAAGCAGTACGTTCAATGACCAGTAAGGGCTCCCGAGTCACATCGGCACATTGGATGGAAAAATGGTTAGGGGCCATGGTGCTGCGCCTATCAAAGTATATACTTGTTTTTTTTTTAACATGGCATCTGAGGAAGATGTCGCGTGATTGCGACCGTATCAAGCAGTGCTGCAGATCAAGCAACTCTACCGGCAGGACCGAGAAAGACGCGATAAGCCGTGCCGTATTCCATCTTGGAGATACTACCCTCAGATGCCTTGTTAGAAAAACCCAAGTACAGAGAATGTTCAAACAACGTCTGCTGGTATCCAAAGACCCGACTGATACGCTCCTCCGTGAACAACAATTTTGGAGTTTTAGCGAATACATAGAATGACTTGTGTTCTGAGGTTCCGGAATCTGAGCATGATCACATTCGCTAAAACTGTCGATGTCGCAAAGACGTGAAACAGGAATACATGCAAGAAAAGTAATAAAAAATAAAGAAATCCTACCAAGAAGCGACTCTTCCTAAAACCTCTGCCCCAAAATATCCAAATGAAATACCCGGTACTGGAATCCCAACGCCTAAACTGACGTGCGGTTGACTCTCCGGGTGCTGTCCCAGAATGGAAGACAACAGTATATACTTCTTTTTTTTCTAACGAGGTAGCTGAGGGTATTATCTTCAAGATGGCACGACTTTTCGCGTTTTTCTCGGTCGTGCCGCTAGAGTCGCTAGATCTGCAGCACTGCTTGATACGGTTGCGATCATGCGACATTTTACGACAGGACCGGGACAGACGCAAAAAGACGTGCCATATTCCATCTTGAAGATAATACTGCCTCATTAGAAAAACCCAAGTATAGAACACGTCCAAACGTCTGTAGGTATCCGAAGACCTAATTTATACGCCCTCTCTTGAAGAACAATTTTGGAGTTTTAGCGAACGCATAGTTTGAATTCTGTTCTGAGGTTTGGGAATCAGCGCATGAGCGCGTCTGCTGAAACTCCCAAAACCTTCTTCAAAAGTAAACGTCTAAATCGGATCGAAAGTTGCAAATACGGAATACTTTGAAGGAAGCCCAAAGTGCCCATGCCCAAAGTGAAAGGTTGACTTCCAGGGCGCTGTCCCAAATGGAAGCCAACAGTCTTCAGCACGTCCAAACGTTCCAGCACGTCCGTCTTTTGGTATACGAATCCCGATTTATAAGTACTCCCTTGGCGAACGATTTTGGAATTTTTAGCAAACGCATAGTGTGACTTATGTTCTAAGGGTTGGAAATCTGCGCACGAGCGCGTTCGCTAAAACTCCCAAATCCTTCCTCAAAATAAACGTCTAAATCGGGTCGAAAGTTGCAAATACGGAATACACTCAAGGAAAGAAGCAAAACAATCCTGCCACGAATCCATTGTGTCCAACAAAATGTCAACAAAAAAACCTGCCCAGGACTGGAATCCTAATGCCACAAAGAGGAAGGTTGACTCGTGAACTCTCCAGGCGCTGACCCAGAATGGAAGGCAACTGTCCTGCTCGTTCCCCATTTCGCCAAGGTTCGCTCCGGCCGACCACGCCGCGGCGACTCGACTCGCTGTCGCCACCTCCCACCGCCGCCTCGCCGCCCGCGTGTAATTTGGAATGGAAATTTCTTTTGTGAGGCGCTTATCTGCGCCGGGCATCGGCACGCGGCTTGGCTCGTTAGCTCCAGTTTTGGCCTAAGGCCCTATCTAGGTTTTAACACCTCGAGATATTTGTTCGTAGTCGACTCCACCCTCCACTCGGTTGTGGGTGCGATTCCGTGCCAACAGTTGAGCAACGATCACCTCTGGTTCCGACGTGAGTTCACGCCCGGGTGGGACGGAAATGCAATATGTGTCAGTCGTGCGGCGCACGCCCCGTCTCGCCCATGATCGTACGCGTGGGTTTAAATGAGGACAGAATTTGGGAACGGTAAATAATAAGTTATCTTTAAGCTCGCTAATTTAAATTTGTGGTTTTAACTGAATTTTCCAACCTGTTTGAAGCTTCTTAGAACAATTCAGGACATCCAAACAAAATACACAAGATTGTTTAGTTATAACTATTTACACTGATTTAACTTAATTATCCTGCCATCTTATGGGAGAAATGTGGTCGCCTAGCTTCTGTTCTAGAGTCTGAAGCTGAATAGCCAAAAAGCGTTTTCCCAGAAAAAGAACCGATCTCGATCAACAGTAAATCTAAATTAATTTTCAATTATCCAATCATTTTTAGATTAATTTAACAACTATTTTTGTACTTACAAAATAAGTATACAAATAGTTGCGATTCGGTGCCAACAATTGAGCAATGACAACGTCAGGTTCCGACGTCAGTTCACTTCTGGATGGGGGGGGGTGCAATATATGTCTGTCATATAGCGCACGCCCAGTCTCGCCCATGATGGTACGCTTGGAGCAAAATGAGGACAGAATTTATAATGGTAAATAATGCGTTATATTTCAACTCAATTATTTAACTTTTTGTAGCAATAACTGTACTTATTTTTTTGAATCTGTATTTTCCTACTTATCTCAAGATTCGTAGTTCATTGCATGATGTCCTAAAGAAATACACAATATTTTGTTATAATTGTTTACAAAATAGAGTTGTAGCTTTCCTTTAAAATCATCTCAGTATCTGTAGCTGTATGACGAAGAAAATCTCAGGCAGGCGGAGTTGGCTAGTTGTGGTGAAGAGAATACACGTTAGCCACATGTATTTCTTACCCCCAAGCAAAGGAATTAAACTAGACCCAGGCATGGGGGACACAGTAACCTAGCCACTAAAGTTGGACAATCGACCAAAAATACCAAATACTTACTATCATTTACGCTGATTTTTAACTTCACTGTGCCTGCCACTTTCTTGGAAACAGTGGGCTGTCTTGCTGTAGACTAAAAGCTCAAAAGCCAATTAGCGAATTCTCAAAAAATAATCGAAATCCCTGAATGGTAAATCTAAATTATTTACCAATTAACTAATCATTTTTCGATTATTTTAACAATTATCTATAAGCATAAAATAATGAAATATACAAAAATAAAATTAATATTTTGTTAAATTATATGTCATTTCTAATATCAATGAATATTTTACATCATAAAATATAAAATAATTAATATTAATAAAATATTCTACGCAGCCAAAAACGGTCATAATTTGTGTAATTTTCTACGACATGAAAAGAAACACAATTAATGTTCAAGTTATGTTGAATAACAAAATAATGTTTATTTTCATTACTTTTAATTGTTCCATTTTCTATTTATTTACTTTAAGTAATTGTATATGTTGTACAATTAAATAAAGGTGATGAAATTAGTAATATTGAAATCGCGATAAAAAAGACGGTGAAATGTTTCAGCTTATGTGCAATTCTTTACAGACATATTCTTAACATACATCACCCCAATGCACTTTACTCTTTGAATTTTTTATATTGATTGGAAGATATGAAGAATCATTAGTTGAATTCAAGCCAGAACAAGCAACAATCTTAGAAATGAACTTCTGCTCAAAATTATGATTTCCAAAGTAACATTAAATAGACGAAAAACATCTACATGTCCCATTTTCAGTACATATAGCTTTTAACATGAATGGATGAACAGACATAAAAACAGAATAAAGTCTGTGGTGTTTGTGACGACACCGTATACAAGAACTACGTAAATAATATTCACTGAGAAGTTTTTGATCATCAGTGGTTACAAACTATTAAGGAATAACTTAACATTTCAACATGCAAAGGAAATTCTACATTATATCTGTCTACATTTATTTACTAATACTGTGGCAACACAGTTTCGAAATGAAATTCTTTATCACTCACTGTGACGTCTATTTTGATCAAGAAAAAGGGACTGTGACTAAATCGTTATCGTAAACTTCTGTTCCGCTGTTATCCTACTACACTATTACCAAACACAAACTCTCCATATCCTATTTATTCCTTCTGTAACAAAAAGAAATAAAACTGAGGGTACGTCATTAAAGTGACCGTTATGTATTTCAGTTATCTTACGAGAGCAAGAAGTAATCTCTATACTTCCCTCTCCCGACTTCGAACGCTCCTCTTGCCAAATGCGAGGTACGAATGGATATGGCAAGCGATAGAGACGCAGTGGTCCACTTTCGCGGGAAGAAAACAACACCGTTGTCATTCCTCGAAGCGATTCGATGGGGGCTCCCTCTCGATTGTACGGTTTTTGCACCGACTCGTTTCTGGCAAAGGGCCATAAATTTTTTCATGGCGTTTCATCGAAGAGCGGGCCCATTCGCCGGGGAGGCGAACGAGGCGCGAGGCGTTCCGCAGGGGATCGCGGATGAATATAAATCGGCGCGAGACAATGGACCCCCTCGCGCACAACACGTCTTCGATCAAGCTAAATAGGCTCTAAGTAGGGTGTAAGGCCCCGGGGGGCGGGGCCGGGGAGGGGCACTGGGCGCGGCTACCACCCGGGCGCCGAGCCGCGGTGACGCGTCAACCCATTAGCGCAGCCCCCCACCCCACCCCCGCCGGCCACGCTTTGGATGCCTCCTCGCATCAATCCTCGCTCCACGCTCTCTGTGTTACTTGCATGTGTCCCTCATATCCTCTGCAACACCTCTTTATTGATCGCGTTCTCATTCATGTACCCTTTCTCTCTGCCTCTCGTCATCTTTCTTGATCTCCCCGGCTCTCCTCTCTACTCATTCTCCCTCTCCCACACTCCTTGTATCCTACTTTGTTCGCTTTTAACATTATTGGTATTCCGCATTCTATCACAAGCATTGTACCTCTCCCGCGTTGTCACAGTCCCACATTCTCCCTTCTCATATTCTTCCCCTCCCATATTTTTCCTTTCCCGCATTTTACTCTCCCACATTCTTCCTCCTCCACATGTTTCCTTTCTCATACTCTTTCTCTCCCACCCCTTCCCACACTCAGATCCTCCCTCTCCCACATTCTTCTTCTCCAGCATTCTCCCTCTTCTTCCTATTATTTTTCTGTTCCATTCTCACTTCCCTTGCGCTTTCACCCTTTCTCTTTCAATCTCTTCTAATTTTTTTAAATATTCTCTTTAGTAATATTAAATTCTATTGCAATTATCGTTTGTTTTTCGTTCAAAAGTTGTTTTAAAACAAGTCCATCCATAAGCAAAATACGTAAGCTTGAACATTTTACTGGACAAGTTCAGCTAAATGCTCGTTACTCGTAGCGTGATTATGTGACATAAACATTTAATGATAGATCAATGTGGGTTTACCCATCTACACTTGGAGCATTTCCCCTTCCTCGTAATTTAACTACGTCGCGAAGTTGAAGTGACTGTTCAAATTAGGTGCATAAAAGTAATTTTTGTTTCTTAAATTGCGGAGAAAGTGGAAACGCTTAATGCAATACGTGAGCGATGCATCATACCTTGCGCTCGTGATCAAGGAATGAACCTGCGCTCTCGCGCTCGTTCATTTAATTTACCACTCGAGGTGTTTTTTTATTTGATCACTGACGCAATTATCGTTGCAGTTAAGTTTATTAAATAAAATAAGTCTTCGAAACATTTTATATATCAGTAAAATTAAATAGACAGGTTAAGAATAGAATTTAGGTTAAGAATTACATTACATACTTTTAATTTCATATTTCCAGGGCTACCTGGATAAGATTTCTAGCGATCAGCGGGTCTAATCGGTAATTTTCTGTGATTTCCCCAATCAACACTAGGAGAAAGCCGAAGCTGTAACCCAACAAACGGACTAAGATCCGTGTGCGATCTTTCTTTCCTCTTCCTTGTTCTATTCTCACCCCTTACTTACACACACACTTACATGAACTACACTACCACATGCTGGGAGACCATTCAGGAGCTTAGAGATTATTCGAGGTTGGTACACGGGGTGCTCCACTGATGAGAGATACTTGGTTGAGAGAACACCCCACAAGCCGTTGGGTAGATTGGGCCTAATCTCGCCTTCGACCGAGGGAAGATCACCGCCACCTCCCGCGATAAAAACATGCACTACTCTTACAGAACCAAAGATCTTAGCAGTTGACGTGCCCGTAATCACTAATTAGTCAATCATAGTTCTAGAAACACTCCCAACTTCTCCTCTGAAAATATTCTTCTCCGAATCTTACAAACGTTCTGCTTCATCACTGTTTCGTGGTTTGGCGTGTCCTCCCTTCCTTATTCCAGCTTAGTCTTCCCGTCTCACATTCTCAATTCCTACTATTTACCTTAACATTTTCATTCTTTCTTCATTTCGTTTCTTCGCTTACCGTCATTTAAACATCTTTCCGTTCTTGCTGCCCACTCGCAAACACTTATGAACCCACCCTTGATCTCCGCCTTCCTCATTCCGCATCAGCCTCCTCGCTCTCTCCTCGTCTGGCGCCGCTCCTCGGATTCCATTGCCCGTTTCTGGACCTCTCATTGTCGCCGCTCCCATCCGCCTCCCTCGGCGGCGACTCGCCGCGTCGCCGCATAATAGCTCCCTATCGCGTGCCTCCCGTCCCCTCCGCTGCCCGCCCGCCCGCCCTCTCGCTTCGCCACCGCATATGGCTCCCGCGCGCGTCTCCTGCGGGAGGCGGGCGGGCGCTCGCTCGCGCGTTTTCTACCTCCTCGGGCGCCGCGCGTGAATGCGCGATGAGGCGTGACGCTCGGCGGCGTATTGTCTCCGCTAATTGGCCCAGGCCCCGCCCATCCCGCCCCGCCGCGAGGCGCCGACCGCCAGGGTTGCCCACCGCGGCCGACTACCCTGGCCGAAGCCACGCGAGCCCTCGGAAATCCCGCAAATCATCAATAACACGAGAACAAGCCCGACTTTCAAATTTCCGATTCAAATCTGTCCCCTCGCGCCCGATTCGTATTTGTTGCTTGTTGTTTACATCAAAAGGAAATTTACTTCGGGCTGAAATTCATCCAATAGATCAATTGATTCGCTCACATCGCTCAATATATTTTGTGACCGGAAATTCTTGTTCGGTAGTGGAAAATGTGTTTTTCTATTCGATTTGCGTGATTTATTTGCAGCATTCCACCGTGGCTTCAATGTTTTCATTATTAGTCATTGAATCATTACAAATACGCCCATTAGAAGTGAAAGATTCAATTCAAATCTGTTGCTTGTTACGTCAAAAGGAAATTTACATTGCTCAACAGATTTTGTGACTGAAAATATTTGTTCGTCACTGAAAAATGTTTCAATTTTTATTTTACTCTTTTGATTCAAGACATTCCACCAGGGCTTCATTTTTATCATTAGTCACTGAACGTTATAATTACGTCCAATTCAAGTGAAAGATCCCAGCTAAAGAGATCAGAGGGAATAGAGAATCACAAAAGTCCCATTGAGAACAATCCTAAAATTTGAATTACCCGACAACCTTTGCCACTGGCATCCGGGACTGTCCACCGTCGCCTACCTCGGCTTACGGCCACCAAACCCTCTTCAATTCCTACAAATGGTCAATCAGGAAAGCACACACGCACGAACAAACCCTACTCTCAAGTTTCGCTAGCGATCCATTCAAATTTGTTGCTTGTTACTTACATCAAAAGAAAATTTACTTCGCGCTTGAATTCGCTCAATAGATCACTCAATCAATTCGCTGACATCGCTAAATAGATTTTGTCTGGAAATATTTGTTCGCAAGAAAATGTTCCTCTTTTCTATTCCGTCTGTTGATTTGAGACATTCCACTAGGGTTTCATTTCAATCATTAATAATTGAAACGTTGTAATTACGTTCAATACAAGTGAAAGATCCCAGCTAAAGAGCTCAGAGAGAATAGAGAATCACAAAAATCATAGGGAGCACAATCCCAAAATTTCGATTACCCGACAACCCACGCCACCGGCAGCTAGGGGTGTCCAATCCCTGTTTAGGGCGGCGTCCGCTCCATCCCTTACAATTTCTGTAGAAGTTCCATCCCTATGTATTAATACTTCGTATTAAGTATCGGCCAATATTAATGTTTTTCCAAAACGTTGCGCTGTGCATTATGTAATAAATATTAATATGAAAAATATTGTCTTTAAAATCAAAGATCAAAAATATTCTAGCCTATCGGCCAATCTATTGAGGAACCGTTCGTTGGTAGTTAGTGGAGAGATTTTTGTAATGTGTTCATTAGATGAAGTCTTACTACTAGCGTAAGAAGAATCTTCTGAGACTCCACCTCACGGCCAGCTTCCTCAGAGTGCCTGCAACCTGTTCGAATGCAGAAGATGTTTGCGTTGCAATTGATTGATTGATTGATTGTTAGTGATTCCGGGAGCGTCAACTACTGAGGTCATAGGGTACTGCTTCCGCATTCGCCAGGAGTTGATCGAAGAAATCACGGAAAACTACCGACCAGAGCAGCCGACCGCTAGAATTCTCCTCCAGATAGCGGCTGAATTCGATCTGGTTGAAAAGCTAGTGTTGAAAAATCCTGCCGCCGTCGGGACTCGAACCTAGGACCTCCTTGTCAGAGGCACTGCAGTGACATCAGTTGATGCACTGAGACACCGCTCAAGTTCGTTGCAATTGAGAAAATGTTTTTTCTTCTGTGGATATTTCTTATGGTACACGCCTCTTTTTAAATCATTCGTTTCCTAGGTCATAGACTTGGGCAACAATATACAGACGTGCCGAGTCTGTGGCGAATAAGATCGGTACATACGTTTTCCTCTTTCTCTGTGCCACATTCGCCCAATTTTAATCCTTTGCATCATTAGTCATTCGATCTTTTAAATGCTTCTGATACAAGTGATAGAACTGACAGTCGAACCCAGAGGGAACCGAGAACCACAAAAATCCCTGCGGACCGTGTGCTCGCAAACTCCTTCGGTCTCTGCGTTAGTCCGAAGCGCAGGAAATTCCAGACAGGCAGAGAGACCTTTAGAAGCTGCAGAAACGTGCTTATAGTTCTCCGCTACGGAGAATTTTTGTAGACGTTTCCTAAAAGCAAGACAAGTGAAATGTGGAATTTCTACTGCAGGTAGAAATCAAAAGAACGGAAATCCGCGGATCATTCCATCCTTTTTCTGGGAAGTAGAACACACACAGCGTATGCAATATGAGAATTCAATGTAAAGAACTTTGAAAATCGCATTGAAATGATTTTCATGTGAACCGCTCTGCAAATAATAAAAGGAGAACAAAAGTGGATAAGCACTTCTATCGTATATTCGTCGAATCTTGAGTTATTTCACTCATTTTATTGTTCTCGTGTGAATATAATAAAGTACTGATTAATTTACATTAACAGTAAAAATACTTTTCTTTGGAATTGTTTTCTCATTATTAACATTCGTTAAATAAATAAAGAAGTTGTAGAGTATGTTTATTAACAACTAATTCAGTTGCATGCGTAATATATACCATCAAAATGCTTTCTATGAATTCCCATCGAGAATTTTCTTATCTCGTTCTAGGAAACTTTAATGATATTTTCCGTACAACTCTTACTCCTTCCTTTATTCAAATTCTTTCTTCTTTAATATTAAAAAAGTTAAATTATTCATCATGAGTGCTTTCAACCTTCGTATCAGATAGAACAGATGAAAAACCCAAATCTACAAAATACAAAAAATACAATCCACTTCAAGTCAATATTGAGCGAGCGGTAGCTTGAAGTACGAGAGCATAAAATAAATTTACTCTACATATGATCCGTAACAGTTGCATTTCCATACTATTGATTCACCGTATCTCAAGGGTGCTTGCTCTAAGAGAATTCAATCTACAGAATACATCGTCAAAGAGTAAAGAATCGGATTACCTTTCACCGGTACTGCGATGCAAATACCGTCAGAAGAACGATTCCAGTCGAACCCCCCACACGTGAACAAGAACAAATATTCCCCAAAGCCTTTTCCTAGAAGCGAAGGCACATTTCAGATCGAAAGATTGTACGAGTAAAGAAGGAAGGTAAGAAAGGAGGAGGAGGGGAGGCGTAAGAAAATGCACGGACCCGCGTTTCTTTCCGCGACCGCCCGGGCCGTGGCGAGAGAAAGGCTCCATGCTAATTCCGTTGCTCATCATGCGCGGCGCGCCGAAAGGCTTTCTTCTGGCAGCCACTCACGTGCTCTCCGCCGCTTCGTGTCTTCCTCCTCCGGAGAAGTTTTCGCGCTCGAACCTCGAGACCTCTGGGTTCATAGCGGCCGGTGGGCCATAGTTTCTCTTACGGGAGCTGGGGCTCGAATTGCGGACACAGTGAGGAATTTGATTTGTACGGAGAGCGGCTCTAGGACAAGTGCTTTAATAATTTGCTCGATCGCTCTGATCGAATGCTCCACGAGATCATGCATTTTAATGGAATTTTGTAATCTAGATACCGCGTGTTTCAGAGGACTTTTGTCGATTTTTAGCTCCACAGGTGTAATAGTTTTTGAAGCGAGATTAGACTTATTATCGGTTGGCATTCGTCCATTGCTTCTGTATGTTTTCATGATCGTTGGAATCTACTAATTGACATTTCAGCCTACTTTACTCGGAAAGATGGGCACGCGCAGTCAAGTGAGGCTCTAGAGTAGTATGGAGATGTGTAGGAAGACAAAGGAGAAGGTGGCAAGATGAATTTGTTAGTGAGATAGGTCATTAATGGGACCGATTGGTCAGAAGCACGATAAAGTGAAAAGAAGTGACGAATGAAATTCTATAACGAATAATGTGTTAATATATATGTAATGTGTTAATAAAATATAAGTAACTCAGTTTACGATAAGTGTGTGTGAAACAAGCAAATGTCTAGCAAATTATTAACAGTGAATATAGTGCCACAGGAAAATCAAATGTTTTGACAAGAACTAGTGGACCTAGAGGTTTTGACAGAAGATAGACAGCACACTCAGTGATCAAACGACAATACAGGCAATGGGCGATGAAGAAATATACAAGCATTTAGGATTCGATCAAGCAGCAATCACAGACAACAAGGCAATCAAACAATCTCTAACAAAACTATACAAATCAAGAATCATTGCACTCCTGAAAACCAAATTAACAGGTAACATTACAAAAGCAATCAACGCATTTGCAGTACTAGTATGTACGTACTCATTTGGAATTTTACCGTGGAGCGACACAGACCTCGAAGATATCCAGAGACTTACCCGCACAATTTTGACAAAATTCAGACATCACCATCCAAATGGCGCAATAGAACGAGTGACACTCCCACGAAGTGAGGGAGGAAGAGGCCTAATAGATCTAAAGAACTTGTGCTACAAACAAATCCATTCATTAAGGAACTTTTATTATGAGAAACAGGCAACCTCAGAACTACACGCTGCAATAGTTGAAGCAGATACTAAATTATCCCATCTTAACCTTAACAACAAACAATAATTGCAAAATAGACATGCGGTCTAGAAAGGAACTCCATGGACGCCATGCAAATGATCTAAAACAACCTCATGTAGACTCAAAAGCCTCAAACACTTGACTAAAATACGGTGCTCTATTTGGCGAAACAGAAGGGTTCGAATTTGCCAAACAAGATCAAGTGATCAACACTAAAAGTTACAAAAAACATATCCTCAAACAAACAATAGATTACAAATGTAGAAAATGACATACAACAGTTGAGAGCATACAGCACATCACATCAGGATGCAAATTAATGGCTCATACAGATTACACCTATAGGCACAATCAAGTTACAAATATTATTCACCAGAAACTGGCGGCGAAATCCAACCTACAAGAAATGACCTGCCCATATTACAAATATGTTCCCAATACTGTACTTGAAAATTCAAACTATAAGTTGTACTATGAAAGAGAAATTATTACAGATAAAACTATTCATCATAACAGACTAGACATAACTTTCGAAGACAAACGACAAAAGATTGGCTTCCTGATTGACATAACTGTTCCACAAACAGCTAATCTTCAAACAGCACATGTAGAAAAAATATCAAAATATACAGAACTAGCAGCTGAAGTCAAGGCACTATGGCATCTCTAAAAGGTTCATATTGTTCCTCTGATCATTTCGTGCACAGTGGTTATACCAAACAACATCCATAAAAATCTGGAACTTATTCAAATGCCAAAATATACATACAAAATTATTATTTATTTTATTTAATAGGTAATTATTACAGGCAAAGTAAAAATCTTGATGCAATGTGGCTAGGCCGATGGCCTTTAAGCCATTACAATACCTACACTCTACAGCGTTCTAACCTTTCGAATTCTGGTATTCACCCCAAATGGTCTCTCCTTCGCATCAAAGCCGCGGAAAAGAGACCATAAGGTACGGCTGAGGAAAAAACCCCTGAAGGGGGAAAAACCTGCCGTCAGAAGCCGAGTACATGCTAATCTATCCGGTTTTTAAACCATTTATTTATTTGGCGCGGGCGTCAGGCATTCTCCTTCCAGTGTTTGGCCTCCTCCGCACCTGAAAACAAACAGCACCACAGAAAATCGTCCGCACCAACGCCTCTGCCCTAACATTTCCGATTCCTACTTCCCTTCGCCTCCTAATGTGTTTTATTTTAACCGTTTCCTTATTTTTTATTTTTAATTTTAATTTTATTAATTTAATTTTAATTTATTTAACTTATTTTAATTAATTTAATTTTAATTTATTTAACTTATTTTAATTATTATAAGTTAATTTATTTATTTTTATTGACTTATTTATCTACTTATACTTAGCAATTGACGACAACTTATAACTTTTTTTTTTTACTGTTTACTAACCTAACATAACTTACTGACTAACTTAATTATTGTTAGTTTATTGATTTATTATTTATTTCTCTCCAGTCTAGGCTCTGCTCGTACTAACCAGTGCTGTTTTCCCACTCCCTAATTTCAGTTTCTCTAATGGTCCGAACCTTTCCTAGAAATGTTCCTAATTCTTTCATGAAGTTAGATCTTTTATCACCTAGAATGTTATTATGCAAAGTCGATTATCTTAAACACATGCAGGATTGTTCAAAAATTCCTAAATTGCGACGAAATATGAATTGACCTGTCTTAGTTATTAACTCGACACATAGTCAATTAAAAATCCGGTGAATACTGAGAGAAATAATGTATAACAATACTACTACTACTACTACTAATAATAATAATAATAATAATAATAATAATAACAATAACAACAACAACCCGGACAAAACAGTGGATTATAACAGGCCTGATATCCTCCTCATTGATACAACGAATAAAGTAGCCTCTATAATTGATATCGCAGTTCCTGTGACCCATAATATCAGGAAAACTGAATTAGAGAAGATCAGGAAGTATGAAGAGCTTGCAATGCAATTGAAACAAATCTGGCGGTTGGAGAAATTTTTCATATATGCCTTGGTGGTCTCATCGGAAGGAGTGATGTCGAAAACATTTAAAAAGAATTTGAGAAATTTGGAACTGCCAATAAAAGTGCAAACTTGGACAAAAGGCAGTCTTACTTCAGACTTGTCACATTGTTCGAAGGTTTTTACAGTAAGCTCAAGTGAGATAGGGTGAATTTCCTTTTCATAAGAGCAGAATGTGGTTCTAAGACACCAAAAGACAGATTCTTTTTGCTCAGTTTAACCGAGAAATAAAGCCAATAATAATAATAATAATAATAATAATAATAATAATAATAATAATAATATAATAATAATAATATAATATAATAATATAATAATAATATAATAATAATAATAATATAATAAAATAATAATAATAAAAATAATAATAATAATAATATAATAATAAAATAATAATAATAATAATAATAACAACAATAACTGACGTTCTGTCTATAGACCTCCAAGTAAAGGAAACAGTGCATCAAGGATGACGTCATTCTTGACTCTCATGGAGAAAAGGTTTTCTTCTGGCACCCTTCACGATCACGTCCCTGCTTCGTGTTTTCTTCTTCGTTCTTGCAAGCACGAGTCTTCACGCACGAGGAGCAGGAGTGACCCGTTGCGAGCAGGACTGTTTCCAGGCTTTCAATTTTTGGGGATCTGGGCTCAATTCCAGATAGTTCTACGTTGAATATAAGTGAACAAAATGCATATACGGCAGGTTTCCCAGAGTTCGTTTTGTGTCTGCCTGACATTTTATCGCTCGTTAACATCATTATTCATCATTATAATCGTAACTCCATTGCTGATCATGATAAGAGTGCCTGAAGGCTTCTCTTGGCAGCCGCTTAAAACGCTTCTTCGCTCCCTGGTTTTTAATTCCCCGTTTCAAACACGAGTTCTCGGATGCGGTGTGAATATAGATTTGAAAAATAGCATCTAAAATATAACGCAAGTTTCTGCTTATCATAGCCCAAATTCCAGTTACTTCATGAAAGAAACTGGTATTTAACAGTTGATTTGCTGGGATTTACCCAGCCAGGAGTCCTCTGTCTCTCAAACCAACAGCACTCCCCCATCATCATGTAATCAACAGGTTACCTCATTGACCATCTATTATTTTGGTCATCGACCCATACTAAAGATAGTTTTAAAAATAGCTAACCAGACGTTACATTAATACACTTTATTGCAATTGATTTTGCAGTTGATTTGATTTTACAACATTAGACATCATGATTATCATGACGTTGAACGCTATACGTTGATACTGGCATGAATAAAGACGGCGACATATCCCTTCAGGGTTGCTATGACGGGTTTATAAACGTCGGAGTTGTTTGGGAAGTGCCTGCGCACGGGCTTCTTCGAGTAGTATCCCAAAGAAGTAGAAACTAGTAAATGCGAAATTATTAATTTAAATTGATAATTGTTTCATGTTCAACTCTCACACCACAAAGCCCAGGAGAACCCTCGCTGTCATAAAGTGCAACCAAATGCTTTAGTAATTTACTGGCAGATGAGCCCTAGATGCAGTTTTGAAAATATGAGAATACAGATTTAAATTAAAACAGCGCGGGAGGCTCATGAAGGGAACAATCATTGATGAAATGTCATAAGTTTACACAGACACGTTCTATAAGCTAACGAGTAGAAATCAGTATATTTAATGCACGAAGTATAAAAGATAATATTACAGCACCAGTGGAAGGACCATCGAGCTTTCCCCAAACTTTTGTAAGTTGATATTTTTTTATTATATTTAATTAAATAATTTCTTGATTTGTTAACACTTGTTGATTAAAATATTGAATAATTTTCTGTTTTCATTGCCTGAAAAATGGCACATTCTCATTAAATAGCATTTCTCGTGGCTTAAAAAACTTTCTTCTGTTGAACAAATCCTCAAGTTCTGGTTGTATCTTTTACTTAATGTTACTTGTATAATAACTGACATAAACTACTCACCTCTTTCTGCAATCGCTTCAAACATGTCATCGTACGTTTTGTTACTTTTTCTTGCGGAAAACCTACCTCTCTGGTTACGAGCACCTGCCCCCCACCTCGAGTCGACCCAGGTTCCGGGAAGGGGGAAGCCCCAGGCGAGGGCTCAGCCAGCTCTGCCATCACCATCGCCACTGCCACAGGGGACTGCCGGAACCGCTTTTGCTACTGTCACACCACCACCATCTCCACCACTACCGCCAACGCTAACGCTATCGCCACTATTACATCCACTCCCAACACTATCACCCTTAACCCCGTCCCGTCGCGTCTCCTTTCACCCTCGCCTTCATCACCGTCCCCGCCTTCACTCCTACCACCACTACCACCAACGCTAACGCTACCGTTGCTATCGCCACCAAAACTACTTCATTCACTCCCAACACTGTCTCCCTTAACCTCGCCCCGTCCCCGCCCTCAATCCTGTTCCCGCCTTCACCCCTACTACCGCCAATCCTAATATCACCGTTGCTACTGCCACCGCCATTTTTATATCCACTTCGAACACTATCACCCTTAACCCCGAACAGTCCCCGCCCCTGCCCTCACCATCATCCGCGCTCCTGCCTCCACCACCGCTACCGCCACCGCCAGAATTCTCACCACCTTCACCTGGACCTCCACCGTCACCGTAGTCGCCTCCATTGCCTCCGTAACGGACATCATCGTCATCACCTCTCACCACCACCACCACCACCACCACCACCACCACCACCACCACCACCACCACCACCACCACCACCACCACGACTCCGTCACCACCACCACCACGACTCCGTCACCAACACCATTCAGTCGCTGTCTGAACGAGTATTTTCGCTGCCAGTTGCTCTGACCAGTAGTTTTCCATGGTTTCTTCGATCAACACCAGGAGAATAGCGGAGCAGTATCCTAACAAATGGGCCTTAGAGCGCGCACGCTATTTCCTTCTTGCTTGTTCTAACTTCACTCCTCACTTACACACACACACACACACACACCTGCGCTACCCTATCACACTTGACGGGAAACCAGTCGGGAGCTTAAAGCTTGTCCTAGCTGAGGCGGTGGGGGCTGGTGGGAGATACCTGGTTGGGGAAAATCCCCGCAAGCCGATGAGTCGCCGGCGCACTGTCGGCGCACCGGCGGCGCACCGGCGGCTGGGCTGAAATGGGCTAAAACACGCTCGTTGAGTTTCGCGAGTAATTCTGTTTGTAAGAAGATTCACCACTAGCTTGATAACAAAGCCAAAGCACAGCAGCTTGATTCTTTACAATTTATTGTTTAAATTATTAATATTTTAGTTATTATTCAAAAGTAATTTCCAGTTATATGACTAAGAACAACAAGAATCCATTCTGTAGTCACACATATTTTCTTACAAGATTTGTTATTTTTGGCACAAAAAATCATTATAAAAGTTTTGGCAATCAGTTTCAATGATTACATAACAACAAAATTTTATTTCAAAGCAGCTTTATTTACTACAAAACAATCATTACTCTTTAATACTTTAATTATAACAATTTCTGTCTGAGTGGAGAATTATATTGGGAACATGTGGCAAAAGCAAAACATCAACTATATGAAAAAATCAAGTATAATGATACACATATTGGTTTAGTGGTAAGTTATAGTTGACATTTACATAATTGAAATGATTGAAGGCGTTAAAGGTAAGAAACGGCTCAACTTACTTTTTGTTGTTTTTGTTGTGGTTTTTTATTTTTCTCTCTCAAAATTTTATATATATTTCATTCATTTCTTGCTTAGATTTAAAAACTACTATATAACTAAAATATCTAACTCTCTACCCCCTTCTTTCTTTCTTTCTTTCTTTCTTTAATTCTTCCCCTTTCATTTCTTAAGATGTTTTTAAATTATGTAACTTTGTTAATTCTAATTTTGTTTATATTTTTCTTGTATCAGAAAACTGATAATGATGGCCACGCCATCGAAAGCTCATATTATTGAAATAAATAATATTGTTGACAATGACAACGCCTTCAATCATTTCAATAATGATACACATTATTAATAATATAAAACTCTGGCATACATATTTCAAAACTTGTGAACCATAGAACACATAAACACAACAGGTATTTTACAGAATTGCAAATTTTACACCAGGAGGGTGAAACAAATACATTCAAGGTGTAATTATCAACTATCTTGAACAATGGTGAACAAGATATATATATATATATATATATATATATATATATATATATATATATATATATATATATATATATATATAGTCAAAATGTTAAGTAAATGATCAGAATCTGGTCACATAATAATTGGTCACACATAATGGTGATTTAAAAAATTACATAGAAATGAACATTTTTTCTCAATTGCATTAATGTTCTTGCTAGGTTCCTCCAAAATAATTCAGATACAACTTAATTAGGTTTTCTAATGTGAAAAATACTAATTTTCCTCTATAAAATCAATGCAGAAATTGAAATTCTAGAAACTCTGTAATTATTTCACATTTCAATGAAGAATTTCTAATTTGACTAATTGAAAAATATAAGTTACTCATTATTAAGTAAATGAGACTGATTAAAGAAAATGGAAAAAATATTTTTTTGCAACTATATTAACTTTTAAAAGTTTATAATGGACAAAGAAACCTTCAAATGCATTATGTAAAGTGTAAATATCAATGAAGCACATAACACATGCTTGAAATTAATATCAATGTTATAAGGTTATATCTAAACACATAATAAGTAATATATAACATATCTTCAAATTTTTAATTAATTTTTTACTAGGAAACAATTGAACATTTATTCAAGAACCGAAGAATTTGTTTTTACCCCAAACAGATTATACACTTTAAATGTTAAAAAGCCCTTCTAAAAGGACATTTTTAGCATGGAAGTATTGAAAATGTAAAATGTTTTAATTTTTTGTATACAATGTAAGTGTTTTACATTATATGTACTACCCTCTCAATGATTATATAAGATGTATGGTTCCCATTTAATTCTAGAAATATAAAAAATTAGTTTAATAACTATGTTCAAATTTTTAAAAGTTTAAAAATAATTAACTTCTATCTCAATTCTTTCCTCGTGCTCTTCTCTTGCTTTTTCTGCACACCATGGTTTATTTTCATTTGGAAAAGGCTTTGGCTTTCAGAAACCTGGCAATGTTATTTTCAAAAAACATCATATTGCATTTCATAAGTTATGTCACGTAATACATGCAATCTTATTGAATTAAGATAATTGTGCAATAACTGCAACTAAAATGCACAACATAGTATAATGTATGGTATAGCACAATATAACGAGACAATATAACCCTAATAGCAATGTATGACCTACCAGAGAAAATCCAATGAAACACTCAGCAGTTTGGTATTATTTTCTTCTACTAATTCCAAAATAAACTGTTCACACTTACATTTTGCTCAGGAAATTAAAACAATGTAACAAATTATTATTGATGGCAAACATAACTCACATTAATTATGTACGAAATAGTGACATACATGACTGAGACACGTGTAGAAATGTCACTACAGGCAAAGCCGGTCACCGCAAAGGGAAGGTGTTACCAACTATAACGAACAAATAAATCTAATGTTGACGATATTATAATAAATACGGGCACTCTTTTCACATTTTCTATGTAATTTTTGGCCGTAAGTTTTAGATTCTGTTTCTTCCAACATTTAACGTCTTGAAATCAATGTCTTGTAAATGAAATGACGTAGGTGATAAAATTGAAATGTTGGAGCGTCAATTTGGCATGATAGACACTGGCAGACAAGACGAGCGCATTCGCAGTTTTCTAGCATGGCGCGGAAGTTTTCTGGTATTTTAAACATCTTTTTAAAACGCTGTCATTTTTACGGACGTACGTGGACGCAGCTACATTTAATCTTAAAATATAAATAATAAAATCAAATATTTTTCCTATAAATTCTTGTTGGGTCCTCTGGGCCCCAAAAAAGTTACAGCCTTTTAAAGTGAGACATAATTTCCCATTCAAATAACACGGAAATTAATTTTACTGACAAAGATGCTTAATTTTGAATGCTTTTTTCTTATGTACTGTGCAATAAAAATGTGATCTAAAACTTGAAATTGGATTCAGGAACTCATAAATAACATATGTAGTCACATTAATTTCCGTTTCTGAGAAATTCGTTTTTTCTTCCAATGCGTGTATTTCGGCCCATTTTAGCCCACTGTGCGGCGGATCTCGCCAGCCAGCAGGAGAAGATTACCGCTACCTTCCACGATGAAAACTTGCACTACACATGTGGGACTAATGATCTTAGTATTTGACACGCCAGAAATCAGTAAGCAATCAATCAAAGCACCACCATAAATACATCCACAAGCACCCTAGCCGTCACAATTACAGCAATCCCGTCACCACCACCGCTACATCAGATTTTTTATTTGCTACTGTAGGTCTCTCCGTCGATGCTACTCTGTCCTCTGCCTATTCCTTCACCACCCGGGCCACCAATATCATCCGCATTGACGTCATCACTAACAGCGACTCCACTACCTTCGCCGTGACCATTACCACCATGGCTCCTTCATTGCGCAACTAATTTGCTAAGTAACGCTTTGCGCTGGTGGCGCCCGCGGCGGTCTACTGCCGCACTCGAACCGGGAACAAACGCTCCACTCTTGTTTCCTGTTCCAGATCTCTGCTCCAACGAGCGAGTGGTGGGTCATCGGGATGAAGTTCGTACTCTAATGGACATTGCTGATTAATACTGAAAGACTATGATCTAGTTTTGTATCAGTTGTTTCATTGTTATAAAATTAAACATTTCTAACAAATTTAATTCTGTGATGTGTGAAGATTACAAAGGAAAACCTTGTTTTTGTGTTTTAGTTTCTGTTTCAATAATAGTCTAGTATTCAATAGTAGAATATTCAGAAGCAAGTACTGTTATATTGTATTGAAAAGTATGTGGATGAATCAGAATAGAAATATTCTTGAATACATTTTGTCAAATTGTGAAAATTGTTGCAAAAATTCGTTGGTTAGAAGAGACTCAGATCGGGGTGCTCAGTGCATCAACTGATGTCAACTGATGTCACTGACCGGGAGGTCCTAGGTTCAAGTCCCGATGGAGGCAAAAGTTTCGACACTAGCTTTTCAGCTAGGTCGAATTCAGTCGCTGACTGGAGGAAAATTCTAGCGGCCGACTACTCCGATCGGTAGTTTTCCGTGGTTTCTCCGATCAACACTAACAGGCACTACACTACCACATATTCCGGGAGACCGGTCGGGGGCTTAGAGCTTGTCCCGACTGGGACGGTGCCCCGTTGGTGGGAGAGTCCTGGTTAGGGGGAAACCCCACTAGCCGACGGTAGGTCGGCGCTGGATCTCGCCATCCAGCGGGGGAAAATCACCGCCATCTCCCGAGAAAAAAACATGCACTGCACTTACGTGACTAATGACCTCAGTAGTTGACGAGCCCGGAATCACTAACAATCAATCAATCAATCAAGAGGCCTAATGCTTAATTACGTACATCATCTTATCTTATCTTGCGCTTTATCTGATGCTGGGATCTCCCATTTCAGAGTCTCTGCCAATCCAATTCATTCTATGAATTCAGTGGTAATTTTGCAACAAGTAGTTTTAATTCTTCTCGTAAGAATTCCACATTTTACCCGAGAATAACTACAGCACTAATAAGGGATATTGTCATTTTATAAATTATTTTTTTGTGAAGAAGGATAGTCGTTTTGAAGCATTTCGAATGACAAGTAAACACCAGGACATTTGGAGTTATTAACAATACAGATATATACTAAAATATTTCGCAATTAAATAAGTAGAATCAATATTTTAAAATTTCTCTGCATTAAAAAGACATTAAGAAACCATTCGTTCTTGCCTTCCAGCGGAGTTGAGCATAAACCATTGTTACCTCCTTTTGGAAATCCAGCCGAGATTTGAATGCAATGGCGCACCTCCCTTCCAAAAGTCGAGGTGCATAGTTGCTGCAAGCGAATCGGGTCGTGAGGGCAGACGTCCTCGAAACACTTGTTTTTTGTTATTCGGGCGATCAGGCGTGACGCGCCAGTTGAGGTGAATGTGTATTGACGGGCGGTTTATACGGCGCTCATTAATGATACGTGTTCGCGTCATTTAGCTCCATTTTTGATATGCTCTCGTTATCGGATCGATAAGTTACGTAGTAGGTCAAAGCTGTCCGCTGGTACAAGGGGCTTTCAGTTGAGCCTCCCTCGTGTGAAATGCAAATAATAGCTATATTTAATGAAATATTCTGAGTGGTTGCTGAATCATCAAGACATTTCTGACAGGCACATTAAAGTACTTCGATATTTCGCAAATTTTATCCCAATAACATAAAAATGCAAAACGTGTGTACGTAAACGAAAGTTGACCGCTTTAAAGAAATGAATGTTTTATAGAACGTATTTCAATTTGCAATAAAATAAAATCATTAAGTCTTTTAAATAATTATTTATGAACTAAATCTAGTTAGATATTATTAGACACTGTGCCTAATAATATCTTTTGTTTTTCTCCAACTTTTAGGGAGTGATTAGAGATATTTATGACGCGAGTGGTAAAAGTGGCATTTTATTTTGAGAGTAGAAATATTGTGACACAAGGCCGATAGGCCAAGTGGCGCAATCGAACGAGCAAAATAAAATCACGTTTACCATGTGTGTTACACATAAATTTTAAACAACCTTACTGCTTTCATTTTATTTTAATTCAAGCATACAAATCACTATGATACATGAAGGGTAGTAGTATAGGACGTGATTAGACGAAAGTATTTGTTTTCTGTGCTGTTTGGCACAGTTTTAACGGAACATTTGAGCATCTGCTCACTTTTAGCCTTAGTGCTAATAATTGAAATTTTAACACGCTTTGCATGCCCAAAGAGTAATCGCTTTTTCTAAGGCTGCCAAAAATATTATTAATTATAATCTTGTAAGCTTTCAAGTTAAGACTAAGCTTAGGAATTAAGCCATAGAATTTACCAGATAATATTTTGTTTGCGGTGTACCAGTCTTCAGAAACTGGAGAAATTTTCTTAAGCATTTGTGATAAGGTATTTTTTTTCTTAAAGTGCGGAGAAAGTAGAAACGCTTAATGCAATATGTGACCGATGTGTCATGCCTTACGCTCGTGATTAAGAAATGACCATTCACTTTAACGCTCGTTCATTGAATTTACCACTCCAGCTGAATTTTTTTACTTGCTTACTGGTGAAATTATCGTTGCAATTAAGCCTATTAAGTAGAATAATTATTAGAATCATTTTATATATCACTAAAATTAAATAAACAGGTTGAGAATAGCATTCACTACATTATATAATTTCAATTTCATGTTCCCAGAAACTCTCCGTGCCTCTTCTCAAAAACATTTTCTTCTCTCCATCCGTCAAACCCTCTGCTTCATCTATCTCTTCATTTAGCGTAGGGCTTGCAACGTAAATTGGAAGATAATACAGTGGCTTTTCGCCGAATTTATGAACCTTAGGTGATAATTATAATTATGTGGAAAATTGGTATTCTTACAGTACAAAAGCGGTTGTGTGTTCCACAAAAAAATTGCGATTGCTGGGATGGGGGGGGGAAGGTGGTGAATGGCGTTGCGGAAGTCGGGTGGGGTGCAGGCAGTTGGTGCGGAATAGTATGGAGTGGAGCAGGTTGGGACGAGGTGACCCGAGAGGGGCGGGCGAGAGAGAGAGAGAGAAAGTGAGAGTGAGAGAAAGGGAGATAGGGTGGGTGTAGTGGGTCAGGGTGGGAAGGATTGGCGTAAACGGGCGGGCGAGTCAGGGGACGCGAGTTGGCACAGGGGGCCAAGCAGGTTCGCAGACGATTGTGGTAAACAAACACCTGAGCAAAGCTGTATCTCCAGTGACAAATGGAGAGGCAATTTAGTTGACATGACATAACATATTAATGTGATTGTCAAATGTATTGGAGAGAAAATCTCCACCTTGTATTCGTTTCTATTTTATTTACGTATTTGAAGAAAAACTTTTCTTTCGACCAGTCCAATGAATTAAAAAATTGTTAATTTTATTATTCCAAAATTTTGGTAAAATGTTTGCGAATGCCAAAGAATATAATTTATTTATTTATTGATTAGTGTTTCTCAGAACGTCAACTGCTTAGGTCATTGGTCCCGTAAGTGTAGTGCATTGCGGGAGGTGGCGATGATCTTCCCCCACTGATAGATCTGGCGCCGACCTACCCGCCGGATTACGGGGTTTTCCCAAGCAGCTATCTCCCACCAGCGCGACACCGCCCCAGCCGGGACAAGATCTAAACTCCCGACGTGTAATGCATGTAAGTGTGTGTGTGTGTAGGTGTGTGTGTGTGTAGGTGTGTGTGTGTGTAGGTGTGTGTGTGTGTAGGTGTGTGTGTGTAGGTGTGTGTGTGTGTAGGTGTGTGTGTGTGTAGGTGTGTGTGTGTGTAGGTGTGTGTGTGTAGGTGTGTGTGTGTAGGTGTGTGTGTGTGTGTAGGTGTGTGTGTGTGTGTAGGTGTGTGTGTGTAGGTGTGTGTGTGTGTAGGTGTGTGTGTGTAGGTGTGTGTGTGTAGGTGTGTGTGTGTGTAGGTGTGTGTGTGTGTAGGTGTGTGTGTGTGTAGGTGTGTGTGTGTGTAGGTACTGCTCCGGCATTCACCTAATGTTGATTGGAGAATGCACTTTTAGTTATTTCTTTTGAAATCATTCCTTTCCATAATTGTGATGATTTGTTTATGTCTGAAATGATTCATCCATAATTCGTTTGCTTCATGGAGTTATCACGAAACGAGTTTACTCCCTTGATTTTGAGTTTCACAATGCCTGTTGAATTTTAAGAAGACCATACCGATTCAACTAAAATAGGAAGTCT
Source organism: Teleogryllus occipitalis (assembly GCA_011170035.1). NCBI lineage: Eukaryota > Metazoa > Arthropoda > Insecta > Orthoptera > Gryllidae > Teleogryllus > Teleogryllus occipitalis. Next base: position 41,014 of record BLKR01002334.1, read on the forward strand.
CATGACAAATTCTACCTCCAATTACATCTTGAGCAATGTTTTGTTATGAAGTTCAGAAACTTTCGGATTTAAAAAAAAATACTTAATATAAATCTGGGAATATTATTTGGCAATTGAGCAAGAATGAAAACAAAGCAAACTAAATCGGAATCACAATTAAGTCAAAATGTTAGAAGGTTCCCTTAACTCTTAATATTAAATTTTAATTTTTAAAAAATTCTATTCCCATTAGATATTTTGGAAATTATAGTTCGGATTTTGGGACTAATCCTTCGGATTTCTACGACGAATGAAAATTCCAATTATATTATTCCATTAAAATTGAAATTGGAGTCAGGAAGAACAACGATTTCAAAATTACAAAATGTCCATTCGGGGAAATGATTTGAAGAACGCAATTTATGTAAAAATTCTAATTACAAACGTTATTATTTTAATTTCATTGTTATATCCAAAATTAAAACGAATTTTTCTGGAAAGTTCAGCTGCCGCTCTTCGAAAATGTCGCTCTTGATTAACTTAATACTAGCTTGTAGGTTTCGTAACATCAGCTTTAATCCCTCGCTTAAAGCATGTGACCAACATATGTTTAAGTAGCTAATTTTAATTAAAAACAAACAAATCAAAATTTAAATTAACGATTTTTGTTTCTATTATCTTTTTACATTTATTTACTGAAGTACGTACATTTCTAATTGCAATTCCAGTGGTCACTGAGCACAATTTATGGTTTTTAAGGTATTGATACAAACACATAGTTGAGTTTTAATATATTGTTGAGATAACATGTCTGGAATTAGTCGTTTTTCTACAGTTTGATATGAGCTAGTTTTCTCTAAGTTTTCTCAATTTACTTAATCATCGATATATTAGTATTTAGTTGTAAATTAGTCGCCATATGTTTTTTTTTTTAAGTAATACTACTTCCACACTTCTCATGTTCTCAGACACTAAAAAGGTTAAAAACTTCATTACCAAAGAGCTATATTCATACTTCAAGAACCTTCATATTGGAATGTGTGTTACAAGTTCACATACTCGACGTAACTGGATCAGTGTAGGGGCCGGTCACGTTGCAGTCCACTTCACATGCCATTGGCCAACATCCTCCAAACTGCAAATTCGATGCAGAGGTATGGCTCCTGGAGGCACGGCATCCGCGGATTTACGCAAGATACATTCTTCTTTATTGGATATTATTTATTATGAGTTTAAATCATTGTATTGATTCTCAATACTTCTTTAACATTCTAACTCGTCGATGTAATTAGTAGTAGTTTATAAACCTGTCTGAAACTGGGACGTGAAATGTTTGAATTTGCACACTACGTTTCAGTTATCATTGGAAAACACTAAAAAGAAATACAACGTAAATTGTTAATTGCATGAGTACATTGAGTGTTCTACTCCCGGTTAATTTTCCTTCAGAAATATTACAATCAAACGAAATTGTTGGAATAAAAGGTCACATCAAGGTATAAAGAACAGGTTTTGCTACGCGTACGACCAGTATATTCATTTATTTTAACTGCCAGACGTGATGTTGAATACAATGGAGCAAAGGAAGTTAAAATAGTATACGCCAAAGTAATCGAAGGGAAGAAAATGTAAAGTAAATAAAAGAAAACTGAAAAGCGAAAGGATGAGAGAAAAAAAGTTAGATTGTAACTTTGAAGAGCTAAAGTATATTAAATGAAATGTATTGATATCAAGTATAAAATTTCAATTAAAAGGAAATTGAAGAACGAATTTTCATATGTTTTTACATATTACTTTCTCTGTGGAGAGAATATTGAACATAATTGGCATGAATAATATTTCTTTAAGCATTAGGTATTTTCAGACGGTATAAATTATTATTTTAAGCAAGAATTTGTTTCTAAGGATGAATTAATGAAATCATTCTCATGATAATATTCTGAATTTTTAAGTCATTTTAATCTCAGTAATGGTAATTTTGTCGTAATTAACTACTTCATTTTTATTCCTGGGTACCAGCAGATTTTTGAAAGGTGAGAGAATGGTGGTAATATGCTGAAGATGAAGATACTGACATCTTTATGGAAGATTTAATTTCAACAAGTTTCTTTTCAACCTCAGTTAATAAACGGTGTGTTAAACGTAAATAAATTTGAAGAAAAAGGAACCAAGTTCAGAAATATAATGAATTAAAATAGAGAACTGGATAGAGTTGGGAATAAAGAGGAGATTAATAATTTTAGAAAAGGAAGATTGGTAGTTTTAGAAAATTCTACAATATTTATCTAGTAAGATTAGTTATTCGATGAAAACTTATCGCGGAAAAAATGAGGAAGAGTAATAGTAGATAATGGAAGGAAAGATACGATTCAAAGAAAAAATATGTGTGAATACGTAGAAGATGTAGAAGATAATAGAAATAAGAAGAAAATATAGGCAAGATGATAAAGAAGAAACGCCAGGTTTTCTATGATTTAATGAATTTTCAAAAACTGAGAGATAAGGAAGGGAGAAGGAGAGAAGTGGATTGAAAGGAAGGAGGAATGAAAAAATAAGCAATAGAATAAATAAATAATTTAAACAAAAATACTAATGCTAGATAAAAGTAGGGAAATATTTGAGTATTGAAGGAATAGTGTAGAAGATAAGCAATTAAGGGAAGGCTAGAGAAAAAGTCATGACAAATAAATATGAGAGGAGAGGATGATGGGAAGAGACACTGTGCTGGAGAAAATAAAAGGAAATGACAGAAGCAAAAGCATCTGGAGATGAGACATAACAGGAAAACAGAAGAGGGCAAAATGGGGACGGGATGAAGAGAGGACGGAGGAAAGAAGAAGCATTAGCAGTCCGAAAAGAAAAAGAGAGCTCAGAGAGGTGTCGAAAGGTCAGAGAGAAAATCAGAGGACAGAGAAGAGAGAAGACAGAGGATGAAGAAAACACGAGATGAGACGAGAGCAAGAAGGAAACGAGTCGAGAACGAGAGGACAGAGAAAAGGGGAGATGAGAGAAGAGAGAAACGACGAGAGCCTCTTGGACAGAGAAAGGGCGATACGAGAGGACTGAGAAGAGACGAGAGCGAAGCGATAGAGAAAGACGAGGCGAGAAGGAGAGGACTGAAGGGAGAGGAAACGAGAGCGAAAGGCTGAGAGAAGAGAACAACGCACCGGTCGCAGAGAGACGCGGGTGAGTGTGTGGGAATGTGTGGGAGGAAAAGTGCGCGCCCGAGGTGCGGCGAGCGCGCGTGAGGCACCCAGGTGCGCGTCGGCGGTCGCGGGGCGGGGCGGGGGTGCGGGTCGGCGGTCCCGCGCTGACCCGGCGCGCGATCGCAATCGCTGGGGCCGCCACCGCCGTGCCAACCGCGCCCGGTCACGCCCAAGCACGGCCTTGGGGACACTCCCCGCCGCGCCGCGCCGCGCCGCGCCACGCCGCACGGCCGGCGACAGCGCGACCCGGCGCCCGGAGACCGCCCCATTTTTCAGCACACGCCCGCCTACCCACCCGCCCGCCCGCCCATCCACCCACATGCCCACCCACATGCCCACCCACACGCCCAGACGCCCCCCGTCCACTCACCCACTCGTCTACACGCCAACCCGCCCAACCGCCCACCCATCCGCACGCCCACTCGCCCACCCGTCCTACTCGCTCAATCGTTCTTCTCGCCCGCTCACCCGCCCGCCAACTCGCCCACTCGACCAACCGCCCACTCGCCCACTCGCCCACTCGCCCACTCGCCCACTCGCCCACTCGCCCACTCGCCCACTCGCCCACTCGCCCACTCGCCCACTCGCCCTCTCGTTCCCACTCGCTCGCCCCTCGCTCGCCCTCTCGCTCACACGCCCACTCGCCACTCGCCCACTCGCCCACTCGCCCACTCGCCCACTCGCCCACTCGCCCACTCGCCCACTCGCCCACTCGCCCACTCGCCCACTCGCCCACTCGCCCACTCGCCCACTCGCCCATCCGCTGCCCGCGGCCTATCCGCACCTCCGAGTGACAGCCTTCGGGACCCGCGCGCGACACGATGCTTTTCGGGCGACCCGGCGGCGCTACGAGTTCGCAACCCGATTCAGAGATTTGCGATTCGCGCCGGGGAATCCAATAAGACGTTACTCTGCGCGCTGCCCGTGCAAGTGCTGCCCTCGGCGCTTACCCGAAATCGTGTCATGTGAATACAGGCTCTGTTCACCATCTTCCATGATCAAAATTCCACACTCGAGATCTTCCACCCCTCGCAGTCTTTTTGTTAGTTTTCTTATCTCATATGCGTTGTGTGTTCTCTGCCCTTCTCTTTATCTTTATCTTCTCGTATTTTTCTACTTAACATATTTCAGACAGTAATTATTCATTCTTAGCTAAGGCTTTTGGTCAACTATCTTCTCTGTGATGTCAAATCATAGAAGTTTTACTAGCTGGACACTTTCACTTAATGAACTGCTCCGTTAATTATTTCTGTCGCATATTTGAATAATGTAGAAACATCATCAGTAAGGCAGTTAACTGTTATTGTTCAGGCAACATATTCATTAGCTCAATTGTCATCATCACTCCTAAGCGACATAAACATACTAGCAAAACTACAAAGGTAACAGATTGTCAAATGAATAATTATTGGCATCAGTCCCGTTTCGCATTTAATTTAAATTTAACATTTAAATATTGATATTTATTTACTTCAATTAATATTCACCACAATTCAGTTTAAATTAAGAAAGGCACTTGCTAAAAAACTGCAAATTTCGTTTTGCAATGAGTGCGAAAACTTACGATTCGTCTCGAGCCAATATTTCACCCCTGAGAGCCGTACAGGCCACCCTCCGGGCAATTCGTCCCTTACGATGTCACTTCCCTTTCTTCTCCCGACCCTTCCTTCCCCACTTCCATTTCCACTTCCGGTCCTCGCGTCGGCCCTTCCGCATCCGCCAGACGGCCTCCACCGGAAGCAAATAAAATTTCGTTTAAATCCGTCGACAGCGGACGCGGCCTTCGGATATGAGATTGCCCCGGGACGAGGACCGCGTGTCCCGACGCCTCCGCGCCTCTCACACCCCAACCCGGCGCCCCTCCTCGGCGCCTCCGCACTACCCTTGCCTCTCCGCTCCCTTGCGCGTCCGTCCCCCCTGGACTCCCCAACCGTCCCTCGTCCCTTTCGGTCCCCGCCCATCCGTCCCCGCCCATCCGTCCCCGCCCATCCGTCCCCGCCCATCCGTCCCCGCCCATCCGTCCTTCCATGACCTTCGCTCCTAATTCCTTGCCCTCTATCGTCCAACCGACCGTCTTGTGTCCACACCCGCATCCCGAAATCCCACACTCCCTCCTTCATCTATCCCTCACACTCCACATTTCCTTGTGTAGCCGAACCCGTTCGCCTCTGTTCCCACACAACGCTTCTCGAATCCGTCATGTTCCGTCTCAAGGTCTCTTACATACCCCTCAGACCTCCACATTCCCGCTCCCCTACGGCACCTTCTTTTCCCCGCATTACCAACCCCTACGTCCTGGACCTCTTCCACTGGCTCCGTGTTATCCAGCCCCAACCCCCTCCTTTGCTCTCAGCCCTCTACTCTCTCGCCTCTGGGTCCGCAGCACGGACGCGACAGCTGTCTCCAGGCGCCTGGACTCGTCGGGACGGATCGTCGCAGTCTTGTTGCAGACACAAGTGAATAAACGTCCTGAGAAAACTACTGGGTCTGAGGCTTTCACTGGGTGCTTCGACGGTTGGGTCAAAATCACACGAAGGAAAATCACGACACCAGCTCCAAGGAACTTCTTGGACAGTGGAAAGCTTTTTATCGAAAGGGAAATGGATCAGAACATGACGAATGCAGCATTAAATAAACTGAAGAGAAAACATTTTATTACTACAACTGAAAATTAAATCTTCGTTGTAGAATAAATTAAGAGATTACAAATTGCACGAAATGTATGACTAGTTCGTATTAAAACAATTTATAACGAAGATATGCCCTACATTTTTATGCAAAGGACAAAATTTCTTACGATAAAATAATGCTATAATAATTCTAATATTAAATAGCACGAAAATAGTTTCAAACAACTTCTCTGCTATTTACGATCAGACACTGTAAGATACTCACGAAAAATTGCATCGTACACGCACGTATCAAGCCCACGCAAATTGAGTTAGCTGCTACGATGTTGGGTGTCAGGAAAATAGAACGCTGGTGGTTATACGTAATAAATTCTGTAGAGAACATTGTGAAGAAATGTTAACGAGTTAATGCAATGGTCGTTACAGACAACGTGCAATTAGCTCAATTTCAGTCCCCCCCCCCATCTCGCAATAAGAGCGTGCGCGATACCATCGTACATTAATTGAACAATAGTATTTTAAGAGATATTTCAGTCCGCTTAGCTGCTCTAGAAGCAGTGGCGATTGTAACCCTGCGGTTTGACTTGAAAGAACATACATTTCCTGATCAAATTAAGAAGTTGGAAATTCTGTATATAGAGTCGGAGACTTCGAATGAACTAATAAGTTAATAGAAATCTTAAAAAATCTAGAAAACAAAATGTTTTGAAAATGTTTCCATCATGAAAATGTTTCTTTACTGGTCATTGCATTTATTCTGCACTTATTCTCATGCGTTCTACTTTAAGTATTGTAAACTGATATTAAATTAACTTCCAATTTTCACGGAAGGATTTAAAAACAAATATAAGTGACTTGAGAAAATTCTAGAATAATCCTTTATCCGTGGATTAATAATTTCCTCCTCTCCCGACGGTGCATAGTCTCATCCACGATAAATTCGAATTTCCCGACATGTGTGATAACTGCATCTAAAAGAAAGCGTGTGTGAGAGAATGAGTGAGTGTGTGTAAGAAGAGAGGAAGAAATAAGGAAGAGGAAGAATTGATTGTGCGCGCTCCGTGGCCCAATGCCCGTTTATTGAGGGTACCGTTCCGCACTCGCTCGATGTTGATCGGAAAAAACACGAAACCTACCAGGCAGAGCAGCCGTCCAGTTAAATCCTCCTCCAGTGATTCTATTCTCGATACGTCGAGGTATTGGATGGCTCGGACATGGTTTTTTCCTCTTCTGATAGGATTTATCGGCACCTCTGTATCTATTTCCTATCACAGTTGGTATTATTCCTTCCCATGACAAAAAATAAATTCCCTTGCACTCTACTCATGAATTGCCCTCTCTTCTCTTAATGGAGTACCGGTAGCGGTAGCTCAGTGCATCAACTGATGTCACTGCAGCGCCTCTAACCGGGAGGTCCTAGGTTCGAGTCCTGACGGCGGCAGGATTTTCGACACTAACTTTTCAGCTAGGTCGAATTCAGCTGCTGTCTGGAGGAGAATTCTAGCGGCCGGCTGCTCTGATCGGTAGTTTTCCGTGGTTTCTCCGATCAACACCAGGCGAATGCCGGAGCAGTACCCTACCAAACGGACCGCGCGCGATATGTCCTTCCTCTTCCTTGTCCTATCCTTTCCCCTTACACACACACTTACACTAACATGCACTACACTACCACATATCCCGGGAGACTGGTCGGGAGCTTAGAGCGTGTCCCGACTGGAGCGGTGCCCCGTTGGAGGGAGAGTCCTGGTTTGGGGGAAACCCCGCTAGCCGACGGTAGGTCGGCGCCGGATCTCGCCATCCAGCGGGGGAAGATCACCGCCATCTCCCGAGGAAAAAACATGCACTACACTCACGGGACTAATGACCTAAGCAGTTGACGCGCCCGGAAACCCGAAAAAATCGAAAAAATCAATCAATCAACCTAATGGAGTCCTTAGTGTTGCCCTCCAATATCCCTGGCGTAAACCGCGCCCTAAAAATACGCGGCCTGCCCCGCGCAGAATGCGATCTCTTGTGAAAGAGTGAATTAGGTGCGCTATTTTCGCAACGCCTGCCGAAGGACGTCGCGTCGCCACCGAAGGCTGCTACTGCCACCGCCGCCGCCGCCGCCGCCGCCGCCTGCGAAACGCCACTGCGCCTCGGATCCATTGCCGTGCGTGGGTGTGGGGGTCACGAGGAGGGGAAGGCGACGATCCGCAGGACGCTGTAGGCGCAGATGGATTTTACTTTCTCGCCTTACGAAGTTCTTCGGGGGAAGAGAAAGTGCGCCGGAAAATGGCGGTTTTTCTCCAGAAAATCTCTTATTGTTGGGTTCTGGTACCGAAAAAGTGGATAAATCCTGTTGCTAAATTTAGAAAAAACTCCCTAACCCGTGGTGTAGCTTAAATTCATGTTTTTTATATTTATTTTGGTCGTTAGCATTTAGCTGTTTTTGTCACATCTAGGGGGAATGATTTTGATGGAATGGTGATTTAAATGATAAAAAAACTCCTAAACACGTGGTGTAGCTTAAATCCATGTTTTTTATATTTATTTTGGTCGTTAGCATTTAGCTGTTTTTGTCACATCTAGGAGGAACGATTTTGATGGAATGGTGATTTAAATGATAACTGTATAACGGTGAAATGATAGACCATGTGGATTGACCGGTATTTGATTTTTGTCACATTTTTGTTGTGGTATTTGAAGCCCGGCAACCAGAAGTGACTGGAAGCATCCACTGCCTGGGTTGTTTGTTAGCGAGCCTTCATTTGTCACAAACGTAAATTAAGCATTGACGTAAATGAAAACGCACATCAATTTATTAGGATTCTATTTATACGTAATAAGTAATGGCGCGGTAATACTTTGGAATTGGAGAAGCGATCCAGTATGTTCTATGTCTCTTTCCCATTTTTTGGAAGTGATTAATTGTTTACATAACCGCCATGCGATTAATTATTTATGAACCTGGTTACAAATGACAAACCTTTCTCTGAGCATCGCTTCTTCTCACGTTTGCTCTTTAAGATGTTAGTTATCGGAATATGCAAATCTTTCAAAGTGTTCGTACTCATTCGATATATTCACACTCCCAATGTTAACCAAACGTTTACCAATTGCCCTCTTTGGATTATGTATAATGATCTGTGCGCAGCGTATCGAATTTTAAACATTTTATAATGTCAAGTATGTCAAAAGTTCGGTTCAATCACTTGGTATATATTGACAAAGATATCATATTTCACTCTGAATGGAGCACCAAATATTTCAGTAGTGTCCGAATTTTTGTTCAATCATCTTCCTCTTCTCGTTTGGAAAAATAAATTGAAAGATCATGAGAAAGAGTTCACATTACGCATTAGAAAATATCTGTGCTGATACGATGGCAGTTCCCTTTGGGTGTTTTGTAAAATTTAACATATTAACTTATTTTTATGCACAGTAGAGTTCATTTTTTAAATAAGTTCATAAATTACTATTGTTAATATATTTTGAAGTTAATGTAGAAATTGTAAATCTATAGTCAGCCATGCGATAAAATCAATCTATTATTTTATCACAAATGCTTTATAAATTATAAATACGTTCATGAGCTTCCTAATGCCGAATATGTTTATCTGCGAACTTACAAAATAATAAATTGTATTACCAATAGTTCTCCAAGTGTAAAAATAATACATAATTTTAAATACGATGTTTAGAACAGACGTTTTAGCAACTATATTTTTCTAAAAGTAATGTTATGGGATCACATAATTTTATTTTTTGCGTGAAAGTAATGCTGAACTAATAACGTGTGCTCACCAAAACAGATGTATCTGTGATTGTCTCTATTAGCACAGAGAGCAATGTGAAATCATTGTCTGACTGGCGTCGTGCAAGATGAATGTAACCCGTTTCAAGCAGCACTCCAATTATGCAGTTCTCCATGGGAAACATGCCCGAGAATGTCACAGGGAACTGGTGGAAGCTGTTGGGAATAATGCTCATCCATACAGGCGACCGTGAGATGGCGCGGAGAGTTTCTGCGAGGACGCGTAGCAACCAGTGACCTGCGACGCACGTGACGACCTGTGAGATTGCGAACTGATGTTGCACGTGTGGTAATCAAGCATCTGCCTAATCGGATCTTTAGAACCAGTATGTAATGCTTTTGGAAAGTTGTGAGCTCGTATATGCTAAAATGCTTTGAAACGTGAAGCCAGTGCTGTCATTTTAAATTCCTTAATGAATATTAGAAACACTATTTGGGTGTCATTAAATGTCCATGCACCTAGTTCATAACTTGTCCTTTAGTGTGTATTTTACATTTAGCACCAGTATTCGTATTCTCACAAAAAATAGTTATCATGACTTATGCCTCTACCCTCGTATTATTTGCTCTCAATATTGAGTATAAATTTCTCAAAAATATTCCACGTCAATTATATGAAAATGCGTTAACCTCCAGATCATAAACAAAATTGTTAAATAACTGATAATCAAACAGTGAAAAAAAATTGTTTGTGATTGTGTGATGCAGGAAAATTTCCGAAACTTTAGTTAACCTTTAAAAATTAAAAAAAACGTTTAAAATTTTCTTAAACATTTCTCGGGTGGAATGACACCAAAACATAAAATTATTTTATTATGTTGGATTTGAAAGCAAAGTATGTCCATAATAGTCCTTGTGAGGTAAATATTAAAGAAGATATGTTATAATTCATTAATATATTAGTCTTATAGATATGTCCCAAAACAATTGCGTTAAAAAAACCCAAGGTTGGTGAAATCATCATAAATTTACTAATTACTCAAAGGTATTGCTAACGCATTATTTTCGTTCAAGTCGCGTGCTTTCAATAACGTCATTTTGATGTTTTTCAAATTAACAGTTGCATGACTGTAATGATCTGGAGAGAACGGTAACGAACACGTAATTTGGCTTCTTCGGCTCGACCTTGAGTTAATGAACTCTTCCAGTGGTGCAATGTAGAAGCCACTCTCCAGCGTTTAGCACTCATTCAACACTCTAATCTCCACAACAGGAGGCATATGCGAGATGAAACAAGGCAGATACCGGCAAGAGGTGTTGCTTTGATATACTGGAAAAGTTAAGATGATTTACGAGGATGTGCTATAAAAACCACATACTTCCACTAAAATCGGGGACTCGTCTAAATTAATCGCAGGAACTTCTTATATACATACCAAGCTTTTATTCTTTAAATTTAATGCTCGGATGCGTAGTGCGAATGGTCGGATGTCATAAGATAAAATTACAAATATAATTTCCTGTCTATTACTCCAAACTGGTTTTTTGTCCGCTTCCTCTGCAGGATGTTTCAACAAGCCAAAATTTATTTTACGATCTATCTTGCAACATAATTCCGTTTAATTAACCTCATTTGAAACAGGTTTTATTTTCATATTCAAAGGATACCATAGTAATAGTTCATTAGGTTGAAACAAACTTTTCACCACTTTCTTGTCATCAACATTTCAGTCAATGAAATGTTTCATTTTTGATTGATGAGATTCCTACTGAGGTCACCCATTGATAGCTTTATCCAAATAAGAGGATAGAGAATATTTTATCGAGGTATATAAAATAGATTGATGTATCACAGAAGATTTGGTCGTTTTTCTGTCAGACCAAATAGTAGAGTGAAATAAAAAAGAAAAAAATGTTTAAACAGATTAATTTTCTCCCAAAATCGAGCAGACGTGGTACGATACGATCTGATTTGGCCCTGGAATTGAAGCAGATGCTCTTAAATGTTCATGATGTGAATAAATTATGTCCATTAGATTTATAGTAAACAATTAATTTGTTAGTAATTACGTATGAATGATACAATTGTCACCGCCTTTTCACCTTTTTGGACCCGTTTTCGCTCAGAAACATGTTCCGCAGACACCTTGTTTAGAGACCTTTCGCAGAGAACCAAATTGTGACCTTGTTACCGAGTAACAAATGAATAATTAAATTTATTCAAAGAATCCCGAATTCGGGTTCCAATCCCGGTCGGGGTGATAATTCTTTGAACAAATTAATTTATGAATAAATGTTTGTAGAAGTATTTTAACATAACAACGGGACGCGATGTTTTGAACTTCTAAGTGGCTTTATAGCGAACTAATAAATTGACGACAAGACAAATACAATTTTAAATCAAACTAGTCTACAAAACTACTGTTAATGAACAATGCATGATTATGTATTTTTCATAAATATTAAATACTTATGAAGCATCCATGATTTAGCAGAAGCATATTAGAAATGTTTGTCAAATATTCTCTAAAAAGTACACTTTCATAAAAAGATAATATTCCTCATCATGACACTCGTACTTTTTCTCTTATATTTTTTCAATTACTTAATAATTACAACGTAGAAATGTTTGTACTTAAAGATTTTGGGGAGGCTTGTACGTAACGTGTCCTTTGACTTCTTCCTAAATTTGAATATATTTGATATTATTGTTTTAATTTAATCTTCAACTTTGTTATATCAATAACGACTAAGAGCTTGGCCGTAAAGAGATAATATATCCATTAACGCGAAATGCATGTCTGTTTGTTTTTACTTGTTTATATCATTTATTATTCAATGAAAAAGTAGTACAGAGGAGAATGGATCCTGCTGGCGTTGAATGGGTGATATACCCAAAGAGATTGCGGATTTGGACATACTCCCTAGTGCAGAGGTCGACTAAGGCCGTATCTCTCCTCTGACACATTTTGCTAGCAAAAAGAAAACGATCGAAAGAGTTTCATTGGCAAGGCTCCATATGGGCAACCCCTGCACCAAGATAATTCAGTTCGTCCGAGATTCCCGATGTGTCTTAAAGCGTTAATGTGTTGGTGCAGTAGATACTCGCCAGCGCTTCCGTTATTCCAGTAAGTTACGACCGTATTAGTAAGTTACGACCGTACTTAGTAGTGCTTAAGATAAAGAATTTGTAAGTTTCGATGCCCTCATTGAACTTTAAAATATAATGTTAATAATTCCTGTAAAATATTAAAATAACAATGCTAACTCTGTAATTCCTTGATTTAACCACTTTTTTCATTGATTTTACTTCAACCAACCCTTGAAACAACTGTGTTAGATGTTCGGAGTTTACTTCAATATTCAAAAAACTATTTGGTGTAAATTAGATATAAAATACTGAAGCATTTTTCTGTATGTCCGAAAGTAGGTTATACGTGATTCAAATTGTATGCGACTCTGATAACAACGCGCCAGAAAGGTATTAATAAATTTGTGGGTTTCACAAGAGACACAAATGAAATATGACAGGCCCGTGAAATATTCAGAGACCAACATCCACGCTATTAGTGTAACTTATTCATTCTACAAGGGTGCGTATACCGCACTGTTCACAGTGATGCATCTGCTGTCGTTTCTGAAGGTAACGCGGTCATAAAAGGTCGTTTCTGAAGGTAAAGCGGTGGTAAACCACTCCATCAATTATTAGAAGAAATTATTGAACAATTAATTTTTCTCAACATTTGGCGAAACAATTGATATCGAATCGAGAATTATTTACTTTATTCTAGAATAATAAGTAATAAAAATACAGAAAAACAGATAATAAACCTACAAATTACCATACAAAGTTATTTTACAAAAAGGTTTGTTTTTCATGATTGGCGTTTACTCTAACAATTTGATCTAGTGATTATGTAAAGGAAAATGATTGAATGAAATACATGGGACAAGAATATTGTATTCGTGCCGTAGAAAACCGTATCCGAATTACCACGTGGTTGGGGTACAAAGATGCCATCTTATTAACACATTTCTCTCAAACTTAATGAAGAAATATGTGCTTTGGAAGTGGTTTTACAAAGCATTACAGTACAGTTTTACAATACGATTAATTTGATATATAATAAATAGATGCTGCTGCTACTACTGCTAGTAATAATAATCCATGTATTCAAAACACTAACGGTTTCGTTTAGAAAGTAATTTGACCTATCTACTCAACAAAATTTCGTCATTTTTGCTTCAAATGAAAGGTAGCGACTCCTAGAAGTGGTGTCACTTGCTATTATTGAAAGATGTAATAGTATAAACTCTAACGTTTGTATCTTAAAATTAATAAAATGTTTGCAAATCTGCCGTTATTTAGCATTATGTCGTATTTAAGACCAACTACATTGTGTGTGTCGAAAAACAAAAACAAAATTGGTATGCCCATATCATAAGAATGAACGAAGTGAGACTCTCTAAACAAATAATAAATTATGTGCCCACTGGAAGAAGAAGAGTTGGAAGACCAAAGACTCGGTGGATTGATGATGTCAACGTTGAAGAGGACGGACCCTACAGACCTAATCCTTGATGTTGAAGAAGAAGAAGAAGAAGAAGAAGAATATTATTTTAGTGTAATGTTTTTTAAATCCAGTGTGGACTTACATGCAAATGTACTGTGTTTAAAAGTTTAAAAGTGTACTGAGTTACATAATGAAAGTTCCAGTAAAACCCTCAGTACCTCAGAACCAGGCCAATGTGGTTTCAATGCCCCTTGTTTTTCTGAACTCTTCAATTGGTGAGGCATCACTTTTGTAAATGAGATCGTTACCTGATTTAATCATATCAATATTCAAAAGTGTGATATAAATCATTATATCTCAACTAATTGAAGGATAACTTAACAACCCATTCAAACATGCGATACACAGATACTTGATGTGGAAGGTAAATTATGAAACGAAGAAGTAGCAAAGTAAAAGCGCAGTGCAGAATCTAGAATTGTGAGCAGATGAAAAGAAGGCGACGAGAGCGGAGTCAGCACGTGTCAAGGAGGTTGCCTCATAAAATAATAGGAGTAAGCAGTAGAAGAATTGGAGGGAGATCGTTGGCCATCTAGCACGATGCCCTCTTTTCTCCGAGAGTGAAATGACTCAAGAAATTCAGTACTCTCCCCATTTTCTTGTTCTGCGCGGTTTAAAGCAGATATGACTCAACAGCGATGAACGATATGTCGTCTTTCAACGCTCTCAGCCAACTATAATTAGTTAAGAACGTGTAGCAGGGTCGTCAAATACAACCAATTTAATAATAGAACTTTAAGATATTTTTGTACTTCATTAGATGTGTCAGAGTAAATATGCTTTCGTTTAAAGGTAGCGAAAACCAACCAAGTATGCGACTATACTTTGTTACGTTATCATTCAACTTGAGTGATTTAAGGAGCAATTTCGTTCCCTCTCATTTTGAAAACAACTTTTGAGAGTTTCCTGGCCCAAAAATGGAGGTTAATGTAATTTACTATTTATACAAAACACAATTCAAGCGAATAGTTTCAATTTTTAAATCTATTTTACCCTACTATTCTGATAATATTGTTTATTGAAACATAAATCTAATTTTTTGTTTTTATAAGATAAATTTATGTTTAAGTACATAGCTTACCTACTTCTTCTCTTTTATAGTTTATTTATTTATCTAGTCAAAAACAGTAAAAAAAACTGTATGTGACGTATGGGGGAGAAAATCATTTGCGCACGCTTTCTTGAGTTTCATAATCCCTTCCCAACAATTTCACGATTAGTAGTTGAAATATGAAAAAATAATACTAATAATAATAATAATAATAATAATAATAATAATAATAATAATAATAATAATAATAATAATAATTTTAAAAAAAGCGAGAGATTAACATTTCAAAATCTAGATATTTTCGTTTCCGAATTATAGAAAACTTATTTGTAACGGTAAACGATCGAATAGATTTGATTTTCCTATATTGCTAACAAAATAGAAACTCACCTTAAGCTCTACTACCACTACCAGCAAAAGGAAATTTCTACAAAACGTGCGCATAGTGAAGCTACATTTACGTCCAGAAGCAAATCAAGGGGCCATCTCAGCATTTGCTCAATGGATCAGGGAAACTAGACAAAAACCCGATCGAGATGGGGATCATTGACCCGGAAGCTGAAGTACATTACTTGTTACAGGCATTTTAAGTCTTTTTTTTAATTATACAATGCAAATGTAAACTAATTCATTATACTATATCATTGTTTTGTAAAAATAAACATTTTTCTTTTTGACGATCAGTATAGTCTCTAATTGTATAGAAACAGTTTTGCAGCAGAAAAGGTTTTACTTTTAACTTAAACTTGTGTACCAATTTTAATTGTTTAATTTCATCTGGCAATGCGTTGTAAAGGAAAGTACATGTATTGTATGTGAATTTCTTGTAGTGAGCTGTTGATACTGACACTTGATGAACATAATTTCTACGTCGACCGTAGTAACAATAAATATCAGTATTACATGAAAATATGTGCCCACCGTTAAGTAAGTCAGTTTTGACAAATACTACAGATTCGTAAATAAATAGGTAAGGCAATGGTAAGATTCCAAGCTCTATTATTTATTACAGAATTCATTTTTCTATTTTCCCTCAGAGTGCTATATTTTTTTATCGAACGCGCGATGGTAACACAGGAAGTTACATCACACGGAAAATTCATCCACGCTCTTGACTTCCGATCTCGAATGAGGGATTTCGTGATTCCGTCAATATGCGCGAGTCACGTAAAACCGTGCGGTGGCAGCCAGCACGTAAAACCTAGGGTAGTAAGTCACGTAAGTGTGAAGTGGCGGGCAAAACTTCGCCGCGCGCTGATTTCCCTGAAGCCGGAGCGCATGCACTTTCTTGCTCCGTCCATTTCCGCCTTCGCGGCGCGACCGGGTTTTTGTACAGAGAGATGACAAATTAGGGTGGTGCTGCAAATGTCTGTAGCTTACCGAGGCAGATGAGTCTTTCCATTAGAGTGAGTGTATTATTTTCAAGTTTATTCTCGAATTTCGGGGCGTTATCTAGGTGCTATCTTGTCAAATTTCTGGCAGCAAAGACATACAATTGTAGGTATACTTAAATTTTCTATTACAGATTACAATGACGATCTATTAAATTGATTAATTGATTTCTTCGTGTTTCCGGGCGCGTCAACTGCTTTGGTCATTAGTCCCGTTAGTGTAGTGCATGTTTTCTCTCTCGGGAGAGGGCGGACATCTTCCCCCGCTGTATGGCGAGATCCGGCGCCGACCTACCATCGGCTAGTGGGGATTCCCCCTAACCAGGACTCTCCCACCAGCGGTGGGACACCGCCCAGCCGGGACAAGCTCTAAGTTCCTCACCGGTCTTCCGGAATGTGTGGTAGTGTAGTGCATGTTAGTGTAAGGAGAGAGGATAGAACAGGGGAGAGGAAGAACAGATCGCGCGCGGTCCGTGGCCCGTTTAGTAGGGTACTGCTCCGGCATTCGCCTGGTTTTGATCGGAGAAACCACGGAAAACTACCGATCAGAGCAGCCGGCCGCTAGAATTCTCCTTCAGACAGTGACGGACTTCGACCTAACTGAAAAGCTAGTGTCGAAAATCCTGCCGCCGTGAGGACTCGAACCTTAGACCTCCCTGTCAGAGGCGCTGCTGTGACATCAGCTGATGATCTGAGCTACCGCCCCCGGTCGATCTATTAAAGTAAAATGCATTATTAAATAACAATTTAATACATTATAAGCATGAGAGAAGACTTAGGCCTTTATGTCCTCCATTTTCATGCACGAAATCACAGAGGTGGGTTGCCCCTGCCCATTGCTGTCAGACGAGACGGTGTCCAAGAAGGATGAATAATTATAAATGAAAGTTTGTGGTTGGGATGAAGTTCATGACTACGTCGTGAAAGCACGCATACTTTACATGAAACATGAACCCGCTACCCTCAACTGCACGAAGTTGGATGCAACTTCGATGCCCTACGACATCGATGCTGGCAAAATTTACATTTATTAGCTGCATATTTCTTTCACGTACATATTATTTCTCGTGAGTGTAAGATTGCAAGACGTTTTGAGATCGTTAATCATGTAATGTGAATTTAAAATATCTATGTAGTTCGAAATGAAGAGTATGCAAATGTGAGGTATATACCTATTGCCTGGCTTCAATGCATTTCATTCGACAGAAATGCATTCTTTGGGTGATGTTTCTTTGATACACTTGATAATATTTTGAGGAATGAAGTTGTATATTTGTGCTCGATTTAATTAATTTTTCTCCCTGACCCTTTTTCCATTCAGCCTCTTTTGTCCATCTTTCTAACCATCGTACTCTTTCCTACTCGACGTTCCGTTTTCTATTTCGTACACTTCCTAATCGCCTCTCCCCAACCCCTTCTTCCAAGAGCTTTCTGTCCCTCTGAGACTGAACTAGTAATCTTCTTCCTTTCATCTTTCTCACTATTCTGCGATGTCTTTCTATTCTCATTCTTTAACTTCCTCGACTACTATTTTTTGCTTCCTCATAATATTCCAATATTTCCTGATCTTTTTCCATTCACTTCATTTACATACAGTGATCACAACGATTATGTCAGGTAGCTTGTTGTGCTACAGTATTTGGAAAAGCAAAGAGTTGTTTAGATACGTGAAAGATTTATTTTGTAATGTTATATTTAGGGTAAATAAATATTGCGCATAAAGTAAATATTACGTTACCGCAAAAAAGCAAATTGAATGTTTACAATTAATTCGTTTTCTAATTTTAAAAATGTCAAACTTTCACAATTATTATTAACATTTTTATGTTACCCGCCAGTTTCTTTCTTGTGCCTTCTTGAGCAAGCGTCGTCTTGGGTACTCAAATCTTCAAATCAAGTTTGTCAAAGATCTCCATGGCGAGACTGCGTGACTGTCGGTCTTCTGCTCTGGGCGATTGGAAGCTTCGCGGGCGGCAGCGGAAGGGGCGAGACACAAGGCACAGGGGAGGGGGCGGGCGAGGTTGAGAGCCCGCGGGCGCCCGCGCTCCGGAAAGTTCCACGCGGGAAAGGCTGCTCCAGGGATTTACGCGCTCGCGAGGGGCGGTGGCGGCGGCGACGGCGGCGGCGGAGCACGCAGTGTCCGTGCTTCGGGGCGCGGCCGCCGCTCTCTCCGCCGCTCCCAGCGCCCCACCCCAGCCCACCCCCTCCACATCTCCCCTTCCTCCTTCCCCTTCCACCCCTCAGACCGCCCGAATATCTCGCGCCTCACTTTGAAAGAGAACCTTTCGTATTGTAGCGAAAGTGGATTCGCAAATCAATTGATTGTTTGTGTTCCACTTTACTCTTTCGAGCATAGATTTCAATTTAGATACGGCGCATATTTTTTCTGAACGACCAAATATCAGGCTAAGTAATTTTTAATAAATACAGTATAACCTTACATTCAATCGAGAATTTGACACAGATAATATCGCAGCATCTTGTGGAAAGGAAAGTACTAAAATTAAGAAGAAATATTTACCAGAAAGGGGGTATTCGAAAATGATGATCGAATAATGAAGAACAGCTGTTAGCAGTGGAAAGTAGAAATATTGAAGGGTAAGCAAGTCAAGTAATAGAAATAGAAAAAGATGAATTTATGGATGCAAGAAAAATGAAAGATGTGTCACTGTAGTTTGCTGCAAGAAAATCTGAAGATTGGAAGGATAATATCTTAGACGGAATATGTTAATTCTTTACTCTATAATAATATTAGGTCAAACCGGCAGTAACTAGAAGAAAAATGAATACTACACGAATGACAGAAATAAAGAAAAGAGAAATAAAGGAAGAGAAAAAGAAAAATAGAAAGAGAAAAAGGAAGACGAGGAAGGGAGGCAGAACAATGACAGAAAAGGAGAGAAAGGAGAAAGGTGTCTGTCGCCGTCTCCAACGCCTCCGCCGCACCCGAAATCGGCGTGTCCGCGCAGTTCCCGGAAAGCGACCTGAATCCGCGACCTTTCCGCGGCCCGCGCGGCACAGCACAGCACAGCACAGCACGGCGTCGGCCAGCGCCCTCCCCGCGCAATTATGCTGTCCATTTGCTCTCCCTCGCGGTTATGGACGGCCCGCGCGCCCGCCCGCCGCGCCGCCCTCCCAGGGCACCGCCCCATTATGAACCGCTCAACATATTCCGAGAAAAACGCCGCGCCGGCTGCTCGGCCGGCGAGCCCCGCCGCTGCGGTTTCAGCTGTGTAATAGCAGGCTCAATTGCGCCTGCTAATTGAGTGGTGGTTTTCCCGTTTGTACGTTCTCAGAAGCGGAGCACGGTCGATCAACATCGTTTGAGGCGCGGCGTCGTGTTGACTCAGAAACCGTCGAGGTGGTCAGGTAGGATTCCGGTTATCACTTTGGTGTGCCATGGGTTAATTTTGAGGCGGTGATGATAAATATGGTACCACCCCGCGAGATATTGCTACTGGAACGTAGTGTAATTCAACAATTCTACTTGAAGTGGCTTCGTTGTGTCAATATTATCTTTAGAATAATTTCAAGATGTAGATCACCTTCACTTTCAGTTATTTCCAAGCAATGCAGGTAACATAATTGTCGCTGAAAAATCTACGAACCTCTTTGATTTATTTGATACAAGCTAATTTACTATTACATACTTACTATTTGATACAAGCTAAATTACTATTCTTTTGCATTTGAGGAAGAAGCACACCGGAACTAATAGCAGACTCTATTACAAAGATTGTGCGGTGGATTGTGCAGTGCGGTTTTCCCGTTCTTGTACGTGAAGCACGATCGGTTAGTACCGTTGCGGTTAGTGTATGCCTCGATGACATTATTACTCACACATCCTCCCTCCAAGGGGCCCAGGTTAGAGAGATAACGCATTTGACGCCTCACGGGAATTAACGGGCGAGGCGTCATATTGGCTCTTATTGGGGAAATTAGGGTAAACCTACCACATTTCATCTAGTAATTCCTAACTCCTGAACTGTACAGAACCGAACCGTTATGTACCATGACCCTTAGAAACGGGGTTATTCGGACTACTTTAGAGTGCGATAAATGAGATATTGAATGAATTTTAATTTCTGTAAACAAAGAAGATGGCCGAATTGCGACTATAAGAGGTCTTTGATAAAAGTCTCATTCCGAGACAAAGAGCGTTACTCATTGCAGCTAATCCTTTCCATATATGTTCTTGAATTGCGAATAGTGAACGTAATACTGGACATAATTTCTCTTGTAAATTATTAATGAGGTTTCCCGGTATGTAGTGCGTTCTAAGATTTGAGGCGCGGGCATTTGTCCCCGCTACGGCCGTGACGGGCCCTCGACTCCACATTGATCCACGGACCATATGACCAATGCGGCGACAAGATAAGTGATCTTCACTTTGGTGCGCCGCAAATTAATTGCGTTGCATTGATGCTAGGTAGTAAGAAGACCCGAACACCTGTAGTGGCAGGTGTAAAATACTTACGACTACATCGTACCAAGTATGAGGTTGCGGGTTTGACCCCGGAAAGGCGACAGGTATGTTCTTTAAATGCTTAACATCGGTGAGTTTGTACCAACTGTGGGAATCGAATTCGTTCGCCGTCAGATCTACACACTGGTATCCCTGATCCGTTGCAGCAGCACCTTATACAAAGGATATCTAGGTACTGATTGCAATATTTCTTTCACACTACCTTCTTATCATCATCATCATCATCATCATTATCATCGCCAATCCTGTCATAATACCATTATCACTGCCAACCCGGTCTATGTGGGAGTACGACATCGTACAGTACGTAGAGTATGTCTCCTCCTAACCAACCAATTCTTACCGGCTGAGATCACTGAAGGCATCGACGAATGTCACTGCAGAGCCCCTGATCCGGAGACTCTCAATTCGCTTGTAGGACTCCCGACTGCGGCAGGATTTTCGACAGTAGCTGTGGAGCTAGGCCAAATTCAACCGCTGTCTGGAGGAGACTTCTAGCGACCGGCTCCTCTGATCAGTAGTTTTCTGTGGTTTCTCCGATCAATATAAGGCGAATACGGGAGCAATACCCTAACGGGACACGGACAAGCGCGTTCTTTCCTTCCTCTTCCTTGTCTTATCTTCACCCTGTATTATCCTCACCCCTTTCCTACACACACACACACACACACACACACACACACACACACACACACACACACACACACACACTTATATGCACTACATTACCACACGTGTCGGGAGACCAGTCGGAAGCGAGCTTGTCCCGGCTGGGGCGGTACCCCGCTGGAGGGAGATACATGGATGGGGAAAACTCCGCAAACCTACATGTAGTTCGGCGCCGGATATCACCATCCAGTGGGGAAAGAGAACTGCCACCTCTGTGATAAAGTATGTACTTCACTTACGGGACTAATTGTAATATGCTTTGACGTGCCCGAAACAAGAAATAATTAATCAATCAAAGCCACTTATGACCGACACATACTGGCGGGGAGGCCTTGTGGACCCTGTAATTGCACGGGGCTAACGTTAGGAAAATGAAATATCTTGACAAGAAGACACTAACTCAAGACTGCGGTGCCGGTGTTCGTCCTGCAATTGTAGATTGAGTTTTGCTTCAGGTTAGGATGATTTCTTGTTGTAATTGCGCCATGATTTACGAGGGTAAATCATGTTTTTCATAATATCACCTCTGCCGGCCGTCAGGGGTATAGAGATCAGTCCACTTTTCTAATGCTTGTAGGTTTCGAGGTTCAAATCCCAATCGATCCATGTCGAGTTTTTGGTACAAAAAGGTAATTCGAAGCAGAATTTCTCGTGGTTCTATCGCTTTCCCTGCCTCTCATTACTAGTGCTCCATGTACGTTCATATCGTTATATCACATTCACCATTCCAGTAAAAATCCTTTGTTCGCCCTAGGTATGGATGTAAGGTTTAGAATCTGGCATCATAATAAAGATATAATCTCATTCATTAGTTCATATACGTTCATGAGTGGCTTAAAGTAATATTCTAACCAGAAGACTGAAAGACCAAGCGTTCCGCAACTAGATACTACAACTAGAACATAATAAGTTCACATCGGGATGCGGCGTGGATATCTTCTCAGTATTACTAGAATCATATGTCAATTAGAACTTTTCCTAATGATTACCGATGGATCGCGGGTTCGAGTCCCGCCTCGGCCATAATTGTATTTGTGTTCGTCCTTTCACTCATCATCACCATATCACTTCATTCATTATATAGATATCCCAAACGTTCAATTAATAGTCATTATATTAATAGTCGCTGATGACCTCGTAGTTAATGCAACCTTAACGAAACAAAAAAACAACAGAGTTCTTAATATTCAAAGTTTGGTCACGTAGTGACTGAAAATGAAGAGAAAAATATCAAGAAACAACGTCTGATGTTGCTTTCATTGAATCCTGCACATAGTGAAATTGCATAATTGAAAAATTAACTCGTCATGGCGTGAATGTTACTTCTACCAAAAACTCATCGTAAATGAGCGAGCGGCATGAAAACGCACCGCAAGAAAGTTCAGCGCTGCTTGTCACTCGCGCTAATTTTCGGTTCACCGAATTTATTTCAAAAAACAAAATTGATTTAAAGGAAGGAGGTGACAAATAACACTCTTTTAAGACTACAATTAATAGAAGAAATTATTTAGATTACGATTTAATATAAAATTTGATGGTGTTTAATTGTAAAACTCAATGTAAATCATGGTTTTCAATGACAAGCAAACGATTAGTACGGCAGTTGACAACAGACTGAAACATAACTGAAACATTTGAATATACATGAAATTGAATACAATCAAAATTAAAACAATAAAATGAAAATCAAAATAAAATTAAATAATTATAGCAGCACCTTATTAGCCTTATCCCTTGAAAGTAATCAATGCCCCCCCCCACAGATGCGAGCGTTAATTAGTTAACATTCTTAGAGCCGGTTTCATCACCTTCGATTGTGTGTTTAATTTCGTTTATCTTGGAGTTTAATCGCGTTTTATGTTCTCGCAAGTTTCACCACGTGATTTAAACGCGATTACTGGAAGTTATACTCAGGTGGAGTTAAACGCCCGAGATCGTCCGTTTCAGCGTAGATAATCGCGATTATCAGCTATCCATCCTCGTTTTATTATAATAAAATGTTTAAAGACTGTCAAATGCAAAATGCTGAATGGCAACGATCTTGAGCAAAACCTGATCTTTGGAATTTATTTATTTTATTTATTTTTATTTATTTTACGTCAAAAAACAGTTGAAACTGTGTATGACGTGATGTGGGTAGAAGTTAATTCTGTGCACATTTTCAAAATTCTGTGATCCCTACACTGAGTCATATACTATATAAATTTTGAAAATTAAAAAAAATGCTCTCATGTAATAAAATCTATTTTCAAGGATAAATAAGCAATAAATTTTGGGCTCTTATCCATGATGTCCTTCGTCAAGGAATAATACTTTCTGCCGCAACAACATGGAAACGATAATTTGAATAACTATATTTCCCAATGAATTCTAGAAGACGTGCACAGATAATGAAGTTACATTTATGTCCAGAAGCAAAACAAGGGGCCATCTCAGCATTTGCTCAATGGATCAGGGAAACTGGACAAAAAACCTGATCGAGATGGGGGTCATTGACCCAGAGGCTGCAGTACAATACTTGTTACAGGTTGTTTATACATATTTACACAGTCCAAATGGTAAATAATTCATTATGTATCATTGTTAAAATTAATGTTACTTTTCTTGTGATGTTCACTATAGTCTCTAATTGTATAGAAACAGTTATGCAGCAGAAACGATTTCACTTGGGATTTAAACTTTTCTATCGAATTTAATCTGGCAAAGTGTTGTAAAATAATGTACATGTATTGTATATGAATTTTTGTAATGAGCTGTTGATACTGTCACCTGATGAATATGATTTCTACGTCGAGTGTTATTGTAATAGACTTCGGCATTTTCTGAAAATATATCTCCGCCATTAAGCAAGTCATTTTCGACAAAAACCTCTGATTCATAAATCAACAGACAAGGTAATGGTAAAATTCCTAGATTAATGAAGAGAGGCTTACAAGAATCAAGTAGGTGGGATTTGGTTATTGTTCGTACAATTCGTTTTTGTAATCTAAAAGTCTGGGAGCTATAAGATGTATTTCTCCAGAATATTATGCCATATCTCAGGCGGGAATGAACATTCGCGAAATATACACAACGAGCAGTATGAAGGCTGACTGAATTTGAAAGAATTCTGAACGCGTAGCATAATGAACTTAATTTTGTGTTCAATTCATTTAAATGGACGTTCCATTTAAGGTTTGACTGAATTGAGAGACCTAAAAATTTTGTTGCCTTAACATCAGTCAATGGTACACCGTTCATTTTCAATGGAGCACAGAATTGTTTATTTGATATGGAAAACTGCATTAAAACCGTTTTCTTTTCGTTTACTATTAATTTGTTATTTCGGAACCAATTTGAAACATCTGATATTGTACTATTTACGGTTTCTTTATTGCAAAGGATGTTCGTATCATCCGCAAAGAGAACCGTTCTTCCGTTTCGAATCGTCGAGGGCAGATCGTTTACGTAAAGTAGGAACAGAATAGGGCCTAAAATCGATCCTTGAGGAACTCCACGTGCAATGGGCAAAGAGTCGGAAAGGTGCGTACGTAATGTTCCATCATTCCAGTAAGGTATTTCCACTCTCTGAGATCGTTGTTTAAGGTACGAACATAACAAATCTAGAGCAATACCACGGATTCCATACGAAGGTAATTTTGAAAGTAAAATGTCATGATCAATGACGTCAAAAGCTTTTGAGAGATCTAAAAATAATCCAATAGGTGCCTCGTTTTGATCCAATGATGAAGCGACATCTTTAAGAAAAGAAAATATAGCTGTTTCCGTTGATTTTGATTTTCTAAATCCATGTTGCCAATCTGAAAGCGCGTCGTGTTTATTGAGAAAGGTTTCCATTCGTACGTAATTCTCTCTAATATTTTTGAAAAAACTGATAGAAGAGAAATGGGCCGATAATTTTGAATTTCATTTTTGTTGCCTTTTTTGAAGAGCGGCTTAATTTTAGCTGTTTTGAAAATATCTGGAAACGTTCCAGTGCATAAGTATGCATTAAATATGTGAGTTAACGGGTGTATAATGGCATACGCACAAGTCTTTAGCAAAGAATCCGGAAATTCATCTAAACCGGACGAATATTTATTTTTTAGTTTAGCGATTATTTTGAGAATTTCATAGGAAGAAGTTTCGGAAACGAACATCGTGTCTAAAATTTTGGGTGAACTGTCTATTATTGAATTTTGTGGCTGAAGACCCTTAGTGAGATCGGCAGCAATTCTCGAAAAGTATTGGTTAAAGAGACTAGCCACTGTTGCCGGATCGTTCACATTTATATCGTTATATTTTAAAACAACATTCTCTACAAGGTTTCTAGTTGATTTGGTCGTATTTTTTATTACATTCCATTCGAGGCCCTAGATTTGATCGCTAGTTCTGGTCGTTTTGATGAATGAAGGCCCATAGTGTTTGAGGTTATTTAAATTGAGGTTATTTGCGTATAACGGTAGGGTAGCAGCAGGTCCATGCTTCTTGATCGATAGAATATAGTGTTAATTATTTTTTTGCCCATATTTCTGAAAATGTATTTCCATCATATAAGTATATCATCATATAGTACATAAAATCAAAAAGCAATGTTTTAAAAACAAGTCAATTTTATTTACACATATACATTATAAATAATTATACTAAAATGACAATCAGAGTTTGAAAAAACTATTATAAACGTATGATACTTGCAACTAATAATGGAGCTAAATAAACAAAATATACTTCTGGTAACGGTCTATTCCAAAGGTGTATAAACAATGCTCAGTTCTGGTTAACAAAAATGAATCTACGGTGGTGATTATTGCAGAGAATGTTAACCAACTCATTGCTTGTAGCACTCATAAATATTGTTGCTATATTCATCTAGACATACATCAGGGCAGTAGATATGAAAAGTATAAATCCTAGTATAAAATAATTAAAAATAAACAAAGAAAACTGAGAAAATGTATAAGAACGTTAATAAAATGTACCTACATACTTATACAAAAATAATACATGCTAATTATATACATAAACAAATTGCAATATACACAACCCAGGAATATTGGATTCTTAAGTGAAAAGATAGTATAAAGTATAAACTAATACAACAGTTGTTATTAATAATGTACTTACATTTATGTCAATCAGAATATAGTTATAAAATGGAAGAGAAGGTAAAAGAAAAGAAAAAACCCAAACCATTTCAAGTTGTGTTGGCAATATCAATTTTGTTATAATGCCTTGAAATAAAAATATTGATGAGTGTAGTAAGAAATGAGGTGGCTAACGTATACTAACTATAATCATAGCTTCAATATTAATTTTTTGTTAACCTTGTCTAAACATTGTTTTATCTTTCATTATAATTAGAGTTTTCAACTTTACAATTGTTTTTGTTACCTGAAATATGTTACGTAGTACATGCTTGGTTAGCTTCCTTTTCTTTTCAACATTCTGCTAATCAAAAATATGGTGGGGTGTGAGGTGATACCACGACAATGGACCACAGACTACATCTGCTTACCAATCAACATGTGTATTTACCTCCATTATATGTGGTTGTGTGGAAAGTATTCTCAATTTATTTTTTAAATTCTGAGTGTTAATTTTGAGTCACTTGAAATGTATAGTATATGTAAGTAAAATTATGTTTATGTAGGTTTTTAATGCTTTTTGGTCATTTGAATCTACTCTTTTCCACAAATAAGTTTTCAAAAACAACTGGAAACAAATAATTCGAACTTAACAAAGTCCCATGAAGAAGTTACTTTCATTATTTCATTTATAGTCATAAGAACGTAATGTTTTTAAAAGCATTGATGGGAGAAATGTGGACTGAGAAGAAGCAACTTGAATTTCGTAGAAAGTTCTTCTCAACTTGAATTTCATTTTTTTAATTCAAAATACTAATATTGTTTTCCAAAAAACATTTTATAAATAGTTCTTAGAAGACATAAATAGAATATTTCACTTCTTGGAAATAAAAATAGGGAATTATTATTTTTAGTTCAAATATTAATATTAATTTATGTTTATATTATGTTTACATTAGCAAACGCTATATTGTTTATTTTATACATTACAGATATAGTTTAACAAAAAACAACTCATTTGTTATTACAATATTTTATTTCTGCAAGTTAGCAGTTGAGAGGACCAAGAATGTTAAAATATATTGTTACTAATACGCTGCATAGATTAACACTCATGTCCATTAACACCCATATTCATCCATGCACGAAGTCTGTATGGACTTCGTGGTTTCTAATCTCTTTACTCAGAATATTATACAATTTTGCGTTTGCAAAGAGTATACGACAGAAAATTTTAGGCCCATAATACTCCGCGGCCAGTACCAACCTCAGGATTTTAGCATGACAACTCGTTTAACTTAATCGAGTTCATATATTCAGTGGTGAAACAGATTCACATATAACCGCGATTATATTGCGAGTTTAATTTTAATCGTGTTTACTTTAAACACGATTAGCGAGATACTTGAACGAGTTTGGTGAAACCGACCCTTAATAAGGTCAAGGCCTGTGTTGCCAAATAGGTGGATGGAACACTTATTATGTAAGACATTGTACGTGTAGTATCCGTATGTGGAGTAATTTGATGAACAAATTATAACACGAGGACTATGAATACTGGATATATATGTAACAAATAAATCCGTACCCAAGTGACACGAAACATCATATTATTTTTCGAAGGTTACACGATTTAGACATTTCAGTGGCGAAGTGTCTAAAACCCTCATCAGCCAATTATGTTAGGACAAATAAAATATTACCATGAGTGTGTTACGCTGCTTTAATTCCTGAATGGAAGAGATAATCAAGTGCAAGAAGGGCGCGCGGTGGACAGATTGAAATTCATAAGCAGCAGCTCCAATTTGGCTTCCATTCAAGTACGTTCTGAGGTAGCACCACTAATTACTAGAAAAGAAACATAACAAAGTATTACTATTGCAAAAGTTCACTTTGTATTCCAGTATTCAAATGTAAGTTCTTAAATTACGGACCACAAGGCCATCGTGCACTTTCCCTCAAATAGACATGTAAATTTCTGACATTCTCTTTGTGTACCGTCCAATCTCATTACGCCAGGTAGCAGTCTGTGAACAACGTTGCTATATAAATGAAACCGCGTAATATTGCTACGAGAGGCATATTTCATGCCTCACAGAGCACTTTCCGGACTTTCATATTTTAGACTGCAACATAGGGTCCCAATGGAATAAATGAGCATTCATACAATCATAGTTGCTCTAATTTCATGTTAACATTACAACTCAAATGGATTGACTAATTTTACTATGCCATTTGGACTTTAACTAATGGCTACTTCTCACAGTAAGTTATAGTTACTCTAGAAAAATTCTGAAGAGCTGAAAAGCTTTAGATAACAATAGGCTATCAATAGAAGCACAGTCGCAAAATGCATTTCCAAGAGAACCACTACCAGGTTGTAATTTAGGGCCTAGCACATTGTTGTTGTTGTTATTATTGTTATTGTTATTATTATTATTATTATTATTATTATTATTATTATTATTATTCGTGAGTAGTTTCAAATATAATTGAAATTTTCTTGACCTCTTTTTTATTTATTGAAAATTGATGAAACTAATTAAATATTAACGTGTCCTATAACATAAAAAATGTCAGGATAAAATTGGAGTTAGCAAATTAGAATGCAATTTTGTGAAAATTGTTCATTGTATCAAAGACGTGTACAATCTATTCACCAACAAAAATCATCATAGAAATAAGAGAACATCTAAATAACTTTTTTTTAAATTTACAACTCAAAGGAATTGTTTTATTACATGAAATAAAAATTTTGTTTATTACAATCATGCATTTAATTACAAATAGGAATACATTTTGTAACAGATTCTTGGTTTCACAGTTTTGGATACTTCTTCATAATTACATATTTTGTATATCACTGTCAATTATTTATCATTAAAAACTTAACTTGAAACTAATTCTTTGTCGATAATTGTGGCGTCATTATTAAGAGCTATATAACATTCATGGCAAGAAAGATGTCCTTACATTCGCATTTTCAAACATAATGGTGGCCTTCGTAAGGCCACAATTAAGAAACCGACATGTTGATCCAGTTTTTCTGTCAAAATGAAATTGTTCTGCAGCAACTGGTTATGATCCGGAATATTCAATATTATTTTAACCAAACTATTTCAAGTCCATTTTTGATACAAAGTTCATATTTTCAACATATTCGTGATTCAAAAATTTCCTTCTTATACCATAAAAAAAGGTTGAAAATTGTTATTTCCGTGATAAATCACAATTATCAGGCAGCAATTTTTAGGTGTGTCTTCATTTTTTAAACACTTTCAACACTGATCATTGAAGAATTTGTCAAAATGACATGCATTTTATCGATTTTTAATATTCATCAAATTAACTCAAATTCAAGTTAATGTGAGACATGTATTAATTGATTATTGATTTTTTTTCGTGTTTCCAAGCGCGTCAACAGCTTCGCTCATTAGTCCCGAAAGTGTAGTGCATGCTTTTTCTCGTGAGATGGTGGTGATCTTTCCCCTTGGATGGCGAGATCTGGCGCCGACCTACCGCCGGCTAGCGGGGTCTCCCCCTAACAGGACTCTCCCACCAGCGGGCACCATCCCAGCTGGGACAAGCTCTAAGTTCCCAACCGGTCTCCCGGAATATGTAATAGTGTAATGCATGCTAGTGTAAGTGTGTGCAAGGGGAGAGGATAGGACAAGGAAGAGGAAGGAATGATCGCGCGGTCTGTAGCCCGTTTGGTAGAGTACTGCTCCGGCATTTGCCTGGTTTCGATCGGAGAAACCATGAAAAACTACCGATCAGAGCAGCCGGCCGCTAGAATTCTCCTCCAGACAGCGACTAAATTTGACCTAGCTGAAAAGCTAGGGTCGAAAATCCTGCTGTCGTCGGGACTTGAACCTAGGACCGCTCCAAGGCGCTGCAGTGAGATCAGTTGATGCACTGAGCTACCGTTCACGGTACATGTATTAACCAAACCTTATAGTTTCAGATAAATGAAACCACATCCAGTCGAAGACAGTTTCAAGAACCAGAAAAAAATCCTTATATTACATTTCTAGCAGTTAATGGGTTTTCATATATAATCCCATAAATTTTGAAGTAGAGCGTGGTTTCAACGAACTTCGTAGCAGCGGTAGAACGGCAGATGTTCCGAACGAGCTCACTGCGACATTCCTTTGTTGTTCGTTTTATAAAGCCTGCACCTTTAATTACACCATCCAGAAAAACATTAAATGTACCAGAACGTAGTAACCCAAAGAAATCAAAGTATTTCTGCTTTGTACATGATATATTTATTCTCTTTCTTTGTTTGGAATAAATGCTCTGTTTTCAAAAGGGATAGTGATTGTAGAATGTATTGGAACTTAGAATTGTAATTAATTGAAATCAATTGAGTTGTGTTGTATTTTGTGAGTTAAAAGGAGACAATAGAAAAAGTATTGCTAGTAAAATTAATAGTTATCAATGACTTCTCGTCTCGATAATGATTCAAGCTCATTTTGTTGACCGAGAGACTGCTGTATGTTATTTTATCTTTAATACAGTTATTAATGTATACCTAAATAAATTAGCGGTGCTACAACAGCACATACTTTCTTGCATTAATTGTAATGGTTACGTAATATTATCATTCTAGTTGAGCCCACAAAAGTAATTTTCCTGGCATGAATCCAAATACATCCGAGGCACATCCTTCTCAAGTAATCGAGTAACCTGCATCCACCGGTTTGTCCGTCTGCGCGTCTCTCGGTAAGATCATTTTCAATCCACCAATCCCGACGAAAGAGGTGTCATTCGACACGTCTCTGTCACGATTGAAGAGGAGGGAATTCTGGGACGGAAATAAGAAATGACAAACCGAGTCAATTTAACTAGTTAATTAATAATTAATCTCGCGGACATTTTGTCACTACTTGAACATTAAAATCTTTCTAACACCCTTGGCGCATAAATAACTACTCTAGTGATTATCGTATCGCTCTAAGACATTCTGAAAAAATGTAGTTAGACACATTTTTGATGGATTTAATGTCCCTACAAATACATTGGAGAATCGCTGAAAGTTTCTATACAACTTTCTTTCCGACATGGATCTTTACGACTTAATTTATCAGATTAAAAATAATTAAATATAATTTTGGAATAAAACAAAAATTTAAATAAGTATCTTAATCGATACTCTGCCGTGTAACTTTCTATGCCCGGAAATGCACGAGCCGAGCAACTGCAATATGTTTAAAATTTATGTTTACTGCAAACTTGCAAAGCATAAATTAAACTTTAAATATGAAAATGCATGCAGGAGGTGCTTCAATAACCTATTAGGTTCCGTATTTAATTTATCTACTGGCCACCTGTTTGCTGGCATACGAAGAACGGTTCCGTCGAGTTAGAGAGAAAGTTGAAATTTTGCAATAATTGAGGATTTAATAAAAATTGGACCTATACCATAGTGTTAACAAGACATCGTGCTATTTCAGTAAAAAATTCGATCCGTTTATAATAAAATATTGTTTACGTTTTCTTTAATTGTCACGATTTCAATCAAAATTAAGCGAAAACTACATTTTCAAAAAAATGTTCACAATATTATTTCAATATTTTGAAGAACATACTTTATTAAGAAAAAATATATATTGAATGATGCTTTTGTAGGAGACGCCGGCAAAATTTTAATCCTTTACAATTGTCGAAAATTTGGAGATTTTACCAACTCTCCGCTCTACACCTCTTATGTGAGCCACCGTTACTCTAAAGAAGCAACAAAAAAAAGGAGTATTTTTTTAGAAAAGTTTGAAAGTTTGTATGAGATCATGTAAAGTACCTCCAAAATTGAAAATATTCATTTTAAATTCGAGAAGCAGCGACATCAGTAATATTGATTGGCGGATTTTGATTTCGGCGACAATTCTGCGTGGTTTAGGCGCTAGAGTTGACAGACGGGCAACACCTGAGATTAAACAACATTTTTCGTTCTCAAAGTCCCACAAACTGACATTTTTATAATATGAGGTTGATATTGTTATAAAATATAATTTGATAAAAAAAATATTTTAAATAAGGACTTAAATAAGAAACTCTGCTTGTTTGCCGTTTCCATGAACATCCAAATGTCTCATTGTACTTAAAAATATAAAGAACACGTACTTTCTAATTACTTACGGTTTGTTGTTAAATAAGATATTTTTTCGTATCCTCACTTCAAAACCCGTATTTGGCACGGCATTTATGCGCCACAAAGGGGAGTTTGGCTGAGGCCAAGAATGAACTTTAAAGGACGATTACCATGGTAACATCAAGTAAACAAGACAATGTACAAATGACTGTTATTACAATGACAAAGAATATTTATTATTTTTTAATAATTAATGTTTTAAAGTATTTATTGTTAACATTTATATTAAAAATACAATTTGATATATTCTGAAACATTATACCTGGAACTGTTTCGTCTTCCGAGCATTGAGCACTCGTGCTAGGAGTTTATTTAATTATGAAAGTGTAATACCTTTTCATCGAGATAAGCCAGAATAGTTGTTTCATTTACCACGGTTACATTTTTCTCTCTTTTTTGAGGAAGTAAACTTTTAGTAGCAGCTTCAGCTTCCTCAATTATAATCTCTGAAATATCGCACTCCACATTTACATAACAAATCGCCACAACCAACCGCAAATGGTAACAATTGATACAGTACTGACAACTTCAGAGGTGATTATGTAGAACATCTGCATCTATACCACGAAACCGCATGGTACAAATGAGATCTCTCTAAAAATTCAAACTTAAAATTGGGAGATGAGTATACGAAAAATATTTGAATGCACCTCAGCCGAAATTGAATGATTTTGGACTCAGTGTATCAACCTCACCTCAGCTCCGCCTTGGTTGGTAAACACCTCATCCAAAATTATTTATTTTTCGGCCGATACACATTCGTCGATAACAGAAATATTTCCTGGTTTACAAAAGAAAATATTTCTAAAAAAATATATAAAACACAAAAGAATATTTTTAAGTAGCAGTCTGATGCTAAAAGTGAGAGATTAAATTTCGTTATTTTTTTATGTCCGAATTTTTTTATCTTAACAACACATTTCATGATGATCCCTCATAAGCATTCCGGAGCATGCTTTTGTGATTATCTTTAACCCTTTATAGGACGGGTAACTTTTTATCTCGAATTTTTTTAATTTTAACTTTTTTTGTTTAATTTTTACCTTCGAAATATGAGAAAAATATTTATTTGTGTTTTGAATAAATACAATAGGAGGTAGATAAGAAAATGACGTGGTCGTCATAACGACCACAATCCATTTAGGACTAATCATTACACTATATTGATTGTGGTTGCGTACACAACCACCTCGTTTAATTCTTGAATGAAACTCATATTTAGTCTAAAAAAATTTTGTTTATGCACACTATGGTATTCAGTTACATAGAATATACTAAAATATCATAAAATTTTAGTGAATTTCATCACAGTCCATGAAATTTAGGGAAGCAAGTGATACAGAGAGCCACTCCGCATTCTTTACACATAATCCTGCTGCGTTTGGGACTTTTTCTAGAGCTGCAGTGGGCACATCTCCTTGGCGTACACTCTGCAGGCATGTGCAAACCCACATTAGTCATCATTATATGTTTCTCTGCAGAATTCATTGAGCTCTTCTTGCAAAATTTTGCTTTCGAAATTACTGTTTTGGGTGGTAAGTTTTGGATCTTGCCTTTCCAAACGTAATTACCGATTAATTGATTTGCTAATTGACATCTGTAATTTAAATGAGTGTCTGCTTTTTCATTAAATGTCTCCGAGAGTTTTGTGGTCTGATAATACAAAATATATGAATTAACAATTGATGCATCAAAGAAAAAATAAAAAAGTTTAATCCACCATTTTCTTGATTTCCAAGAGACAGAATATGCAGAGAGAAGTTGATCAAATTTATCAACTCCTCCCATAAAATTGTTGTAGTCCGCTATGGCTTTGGGACACTTTACTTTTTCTCGTTCTCCCTCTTTGTTTCTTCTCAGAACTTCACAAATATCATTCGGTCTATGCATATTACTGGCAACCACAACCGATTTGGTTCCTCTGTCTTTCCATTTGACAATTGAAATATCATCACTCATGGCAAAGTCATATTCCCCAAGTTTCAATTTCTTGTCTGGCAGTAATGCATCTTTTGGGAAGAATTTTCGATTCTGATGCATTGTACCGCAGCCGAACAAGTTCAGTGTCTGCAACTTGTTAATTAGCGATACACTTGTAAAAAATCTATCAAAAAATAAACAATATCCTAAGCCTTGAAAAGGAGATGCCAGACAGGTGACAACTCTCTCACCCAAAGGTCCCTGAATAGTTCCGTTTGTTTTCCCTTCATAAACTTGAAATTTCAGCATGTATGCACTCTCAGCACAAGCCACTACCCAGATTTTGAAACCTCGCTTTGTAGGTTTCATGGGCATGTACTGCTTGAGAGTAGATCTTCCTTTGAAAGCAACCATACTTTCATCGACACTTAAATTTCGACTGGGAGAAAATTTTTCCAAAAATTGCTTATTTAAGTGTGACAAAAGGGGACGAATTTTGAACAGTTTGTCAAATTCAGGTTCACCTTTCTTTGGCATCCGTTGTGAATCATTCAAGTGTAAGAACCTGAGAATCTTCAAAAATCGTTTCAATGATATAACCTCTGAGATGCGAGTTACATTAAAATTTGGATTAGATGACCAATAGAGTCGCATGCTCGGAAGTTTATGAAAACCCATTATTATTAAAATCCCCATAAAAGCTTTCAATTCAGAAACAGATAAATTTAGTTCATTTCCATTCTGTTGGGCATACAGATTTGACTGACTCACTACATAATCCAGAAATTCATCCGTAAAAAATTGAGAAAAAATTTGAAGTGGAGATTCTAAATTAACTTCACACTTAGGACCAAAATGCTCATGAAATGTACTTCGCCCAAATGTTTCGGGATCTCTACTGGTTTTGTGAAATTCATACGAGGGACTGGTACTTGGGGCTGCATCACTGTCGCTTTCGTCGTCGTCACTGCTGTGGATACAAATGTTTATTTGATTTGAAGCACCTGTCCCATTTACCGTCTCCGCACACGCATCGTCATCCATAGAACGAGATGAACGTGGACTGCTAAAGTTCATTATTTTTGATAGTGGCACCGCGTCATCAGCATCCGAATCCCCTCCATACTCCGAATCTAATGTCAAATCATCTCCACCAATACTTCCCAAGAAATTGTCAAATTCCTCTTCATTCATCGATTCCAAATCATTAAAATTCCAAAATTTAGCCATTCTATAACAAAAAACACCACTAGTGACAAATATCGGTGTTATAATATACTACGAATATATTACGTAAACACCGAGCAAATGTAATACGTTCTCAACTGCGTCAAATACATTGAAATATTATGTAAGCCATAAATATTCGGAAAACTTAACCTATTTCACGACAATTTTACATTATTAGATAATCAATTTAATGATTTAAAAACTCTCTTAAAATTCGCATTTTCACAGAACAAAAAAATATATACGATTATGTACCTATTCATGACTACACCCTAGCACTTATAAATACATCTTAGTGAAGTAAAAATGGAATATTTTATGATTAAATATATTAAAATTCTAAAAAACATTACTAAAAACAGAAATAAATAAGAAACAAACCTGTATTCACGAAAAATTGCTAACAGTGGACATACGAAAAATCACCGTTCAGAAAACTGCACAAATGAACACTCCGCGACAGTTCCTGTATGCTTTGTGGTTGTGAGGAGAACCACATGCCTCGCGCAAATGCAATATTTCTAAGAATCAACGCGATCACACTATCTGAAACTATCTTATTACAATGAAAGTGACTCTACAATGTAAAATTGACTATAAGGTTGATAATTGCTTGGCTAAGCTGAGCAAAAAACGACCATAGAGCATGTGGTTCTGGAGAGAACCACAATCCTATAAAGGGTTAAATTTCCTATTTTAGATTATCTCCGAACTCTTGACATTCTGGACCCCTTTCAAGTGGCGAGCCTAATGTTACACATGCCACCTTACATCAATGTGTTCGATATGCAGGCATTACTTGCTCTGCTTGGCAAGAGGTCACTCCACATTCCGACATACTTCTCCTCGCAGTATGACTCGAGTAATGAGGTCCCTTATTACTGGCCGTTGGAAGTCGCCAGCTGCCCTGAGAGCTAGTCACGATGGCTGTCGACGTCTTATCAGAAGCAATTACAGCCATGCTGATATAATTACGTACTTAAATCACTAACCACTTCGTGTCCTTTGCGGTTCACGAGCAGATAATGGGGGTTCAGTGGGTCAACGATCTGACCTTGCTCTCATCGACGGTCGTCATTTTATTATTCTTCTAAACGTGAGCTTGGCCACGGTCGTAGTCTTTCTACCCTCTGGAAAATTGCGGTAAACGAAAAGAGCTATAAACACTGTTGGCGAGTTGGTAGTTTCAATAAAAGAGCAGTCGTGAGATATTGTTTCTTCTTTCTAATTTTATTCACAAAATAAAGTTTATAAGTAAAGTTGCACAGTATTAAATTTCCTTCTACCTCTTTCTATGGATATGTTTGAGATTTTTATTATTTTTGAGGGGGAGAGGCGAGCAATGCAAGACTTTTAATAACCTTGGCTGAGTGCTTCACATAATGTTCAGAGTTTAAAATGGTCAGCACTTACTGAATTGGAGATTTGCTACAACTTATGTCAATATGCTTAAATGATTACACTTCTGAAATGTGTATTCTCTAATCCGTATCTCGTATTATAGAGTATATTAGTGTCAAGAAATGACTACGTAGCTAACATCAATTAAAAACAAGCGAATTACGTAGGTACTAACAAGAGACGTTATGTTAAATATATTTAAAGTACTCAAGTATATCTTGACATATTTTGTATTACCATTAAGGAATATTTATATGGGAATTTAAAAAAATGGAAAACAAATGTCAAAATACAATACATCGCTCTACAAATGTCCATTTAATTCTCACAAAGGAATGGTATACTTGTACCGGGTTTCCCACCAACTATGAGCCACCCCTATAACTTCTAAATCATTCACGATATCAACATAAACAGAATCAATGTTTGGGTGAACATGATTCTGTATTGTTGAGCGATATCTACATTTCGATATCGCAAACCATTTAGAAGTTGGCCCACAGTTGGTGGGACATGCTGTAAAGGCCTACTTATTAGAAATTATAAGACCCAGTATCTTAAGAAAACCGGCATTACCAGAGGATTTATCACAAGCATCTATCACGGCTTTGTCCGGGATTTTCAAAACAATGCAACAATGCTTCGTAGTAATGCCAGTAACTACACTCTCATCACATGTTTGGGTGAACATTTCTTTGCGTTGTCAGGCAAGGTAATTTTAAAACCAAATTATGTCAAAAATCGCTGTATTTTTTTCTTCGACCTCTTAGTACGGACAGTGCTAAATGTACAGAATAAAATACAAACGCCGAATACAAAATATAAAAACCGAAAAATTGAGAAACTGGAAAAAATTGTTTTTTTTAGGCGTCGATAGGTAGCGGCCTTTGAAGAGGTCGTGAGAACACCGAAAAACTAGCCTGTACTATATAGATTTGAAAATTAACTAGTCTGTCATTCGAGAAAGTCTGTCATTCTGTGACACCATTACTTTTATTGTACGAAAAGAAACTATTTCCAAATTACAATTGTAAATAAATAAGTGAAGAAAATGTCACATGTAGTATATTAAACAATTCACGTTAAACAATTGAATGAAAAATAAACAATCACGCTTATAAGTATTTTCATGTTCATAATTCATGAGTTTTATCCATTAATTTAATATTTCTTGAACACTTGGTGCCACTATGCCTTGTTACAAGTAAGATCAATTTCCAACTTACCTTTATAAAATATTCTTATGAGAAGAAAACTCGGCGTAGGTTATCATTCTCAAATAGAAACTGTTTGTACTTCGCAATTAAGTGTAAAATAAACAGCCACGCACCAGAGATAATGTTACATTTTAGTAGTTGTTTAAATGTAATTTATAGTAATATTTTTCATTAATTAATTTTTCAATTAAACAATATACTGTCGCAAAACAACACGTAAACAGTTCTCTTCTCTCGGAGTGATTTTAAGTTTTAACAATAGGTAAGCTACCATTGTTGGGCTGAGTTTAATCGAAAGCATTTGTGCAATTTTTAATAACATTTTATTACATTTTTATTCACTTATTCATCATTGCTGCCTTTCAGGGTATTAATAAATTCATTTGATTCACGTTTAGTCTTAATCATTTCAAATTATTGTTGCCATGTGGCTATTTCTGCGTATTCGTAATTGAAGATACCTAATTGCTAGTTGTTTCTTCTCTTTCTTTTTTAATTAACCAATTTTTTGGAACTTTTTGAAATTATTTAATTTACTTGATTACGGGGATTTTAAATAATTTTTTGGATAATGTGATCTGATTATTTCGGGTTTTGGTACGTTTTTCCTAAAGAAAAATAGGACGCCACAGGTATATTTTTAAGGGATTCAAAGAATTATTGGGAAAATCTTGTAATAGAATCTTTGATCGGATCTAGTTTTAACTCTCTATGAAGTTGGTTATTGCTGATGTACGAGGGAGCTTTGGTTGTTCTACGTAAGCATTTGTTTTGTATTACTTGCAATTTATTTATATGGTTCACAGCTGCATTGGAGTACATAGGGCAGGCGTAGGTTAGTGATGGTCTTAAACTTGACTTGTATAGTAATTGTTCTACATTCTATACTTAAGGAAGATTTTGAATTCTGTAGAGGATATAGTTTCGACATTTTAATATATGCTTTATCTGTAATTGTTTTTATATGGTCTTTCCGTGTTAATTTAGTGTGAAAAGAGATTTCTAGGTATTTAATAGTACATTTCTGGGTAACAATTCCATAGACGCATTTTGAATCTGTAATAGAGTTAAAAAGTGAATTTTACTTAGTGTGGATATTTTGGAATGCGATTTATTTGTATTGATGTATATATTTTTCATTTCTCTGTCCATTGAATGTATTTTTGTAGCTCATTTTGCAATTCATCATAAACACAAAGGATATCTGAGTGTGATGTAAAAAGTTATATCTATATAACTTTTATCTTAACTATATAACTTAACTTAATATCTATATAATATAATAGTTATGTTTTTAATTACATATTAAATTATATATTCTTAATTATAATTATTATATATAATAAATAATTATATATAAACATATATAAAATATATATAATAAATAATTATAAATATGTTATTTATAAAACAAATAAAATTTTGAATAGCAACAACGCTATTTTTTATTTTTGTTCGGCCAAAAGTATTCGTGCTAATTTTGGGAGCAACATTCCAGTAATTCTAACGTTTTTGTGATAAATTCCACTGAAAACAATTTCACTTTGAGATTGTTTCACCAAGGACACAGAAGATTCGCGTTTTCCATTAGATATTTGTGGAGAAATTAATGTTTCTATTTTAATTTTAAATCCTTCTGGTGTTTCTTTACCATCATGTTTAGAAATATAATAAAGAGAATTACTTAATTTTCTTAATTTTTCCTTAATACTACGTTCTTACACGTACAAATAATAGTATATTTTGTATGCTATTAAAGAGGATAAATAGAAAAGTTTTTTGCATGCTGGGAAAAATATTTTAGTATTGTTACCGAAACGTCCTTGAAAAATAATCACTTTTCATAAAAGACACATTAGGTCCGTTAGACACACGAGGACACATCCTCACACTAGGTCGTTAGCACGAGCCGCATAAAAGTTGCATTTTGGCCTTTTTTGCAATTTCATCTATTAAACATTCCACTTTTGTCGGTTTTTAATGAGTTTTTGATGGTACCTTGAAAAATATTCTACCACAGAAATAAATTATAGGTTTATTGAGGGAAAAGGGGGAAAATCATAAATACCATTTTTCATTTTTTCTGATTTTACACTTTCAAAACACTGTTATTTAGCATTACCTTGTTGGGTCTGTCGAAAGTTTTCGCGAAGCATGATGATTCAGTCCTTTTACAATATTTCATTTTGAAGGCGTACGGGAATGAATTAGCCGTGAAGAATCTCTACATTTTGAAACGTCAACCGAAACTGCTCATAACTACACGTCGATTTATTTTGATACATGTTTCGTAATGCTTGGAACAATTGCGGATCTTGCATAATCACTGGGAGACTCCCAGTTTTACCATCACCACCACCATCATTTGTATCTGCTGAGGTTATTAATAAAACACATGTTGCCAACTTAGACTAGGTCATCTAAACGCGACGAGCGCCCAAGTGTGTAAGGATCGTTGAACTCTTGCCGCGTTACGATGCCCTGGCTATTCGACCGAATTACGTCTTGAAATATTGCGACACTGCGAGTGAAATCTACAGAATGACGCATGCACTCTATTCGATAGTATAAAAGGAAATATAACATTACACACAGACACAATCGTATTAAATGCGCGTACGAAACTAGGAAAGAAATGTCAAAGAATTCAAAAGAAGGGGAGGAAAGTCGAACAAACACAGGGAACAACAACAAATATCCGTTAGCAAAAAGTTCACGCAGAAAACAAGGCAGAGACGAACTGAGTTGTTAACGTTTTATCCTCCGTACGATTCTGGAAGGCTTTGAGAACAAATCGGCATCCCGAAGTTAGAAGCTCTTCGCACGGAAGAACCGACTTAAGCCGTGCCGTAAACTTCCTCCGACTTAACGACTGTTACCAACTTCGTGGTGACACTGGTGTCGATGTAATCTCGACACCGCCAGCGACATGGTCAGAGCCTCTGACGACGTCGTCACAATTGCAACTTGCGGCTCCATCTCCTCCCCATAGAAACTATTAATTTTTAATTTAAAACTTTTTTAATTAAAAAGGAAAAATAAAATAATTTCTTGTAAATGCTTTTGATAAATAAAAAAAATATTTAATTACCCTGATTCTCGTTTCTATCAAAAAATTGTTAGATGCGTTTTTTGATAGAAGCGTTCTTTCTTTCCAATATAGCGTAGTATGTGGATGAAAAATCAGTATCGTGATCAATAAAACGTATTATTTGTCTCCTATTTTTCGAAATGCCTTAATTGTTTAAAAGCATATTTCCCTTAAATAGTTCCTAAAACTTTATAAACGTATGTTACAATGTCCTCGCCTCCTCCTCATAAATGAAATACTGATTATTATTTTATTTCAACGTTTCGACTTGTATTCATTATCATTAGAATACTCCACTGCTTCTGTCACGAACATCTTAGGTAGATTTACGATCACACTATGAGCAATCATTTGCGAAGTCACCAACTGAGAAGACAGCTCCAGACATATCAATTAATCTGCAATCCCACAACCACAACCCGCGTCGTGCGGTGCAACAGACAATTTCGGTGCTTGAAACATTTGCTGACGTTGTATCGCTTCGGCTACCTGCACTCGTCGCCGCGAACCACCAGATGGCACCCGCATCATCTCGCAGGCAACATCTCGATCTCGCTCGGTTGTCGCCATTCTCTCTCCTTACAGTCACCGTTGCCGCCACCGGTTTGTCAGTCACCATCGCCATCGCGGTCACCGTCTTTGCCACCGGTCACCGTCACCGTCACCTTCACCATACATCTGTCACTGCCCCATTCGATCTCTTTGACACTTTTGCCGCCAGACACACCCACTTTTGCCACCAGTCACCGCCACTGTCTTCATCACATGCCTACCTCGCCCCGTTACACAACAGCGCGTCCTTTGCCGCTCGCGTGATGCAGTTTGTGTGCCGCCCCCGACGCCGCCGCTCGACACCTTGGTCGTCCTTGCGCTCCGTCTCCGCCCCCGGACCCGCTTTCGCCGCCTCCCCGGCCGCCGCCGCCATCGCCAGCGCCAGCACCGCCGCCTCCGCCCCTCCGCCGCCGCCCCTTCAGCCGCCGCCGCCTTCGCCGCCGCCACCGTCAGCGCCGCCGCCTCCGCCCCCTCAGCTCCCTTCGCCGCCTCCGCCCTCTCCGTCTCCGTCCCCTCCTCCGCCACCGACCCCTCCGCGGCGGGGCGGGCGGCCAGCACGTCCGAGGCGCCGGTGCCGGCGCCGGCGCGGCGCGGCGCCGCGGCGGATGGGAGTCAAGGTGGCGGGCGGCGGGCGGGAGCGCTCCGCGGGCTCTGGCCGCCGCCGCCCGGTGGCGCGCACGGCCTCCTTGAGACGTTCGCGCCCCGCCCCCATCCCGCCACGTCCCGCTGCGCCCCGCCCACGCGCCGCGCCAAGAATAGCCGGCCGCCGCGGCAGCGTGCCAGCGCCCACCGCGCACAGAGATCGGTGTCTGGCCGCGTCGAGCCACTCGCCGCCGCAGTTGCGCTCCGGAATGCGCGTGCTGCACAGGGACGAGCCTGCAGCCTGCCTCGCTGAAGATATCACTGAAAATTAATAAGAAAATATTTCAAATTAGTAACAAGACATCCGCCTGCTGTGTAGGAAGTTACCTGAATAAAAACTTAGAATTAAATCATTTACCGTTACATCCTGGAGCTGTACTTTTTATTTAGCTATTATATGTCCCGTAAAAGGTAATTGGCCTGGGCGCCGTTAGTTGCCCGGGTTTCTAGTCGGTCATCCAACTGGAATTCGCAATTTCTCGGATTCGCTTAACATTCGTGACTTTACGTGGTTAATGAATTCGGCTT
This sequence comes from Teleogryllus occipitalis, assembly GCA_011170035.1. Lineage (NCBI taxonomy): Eukaryota > Metazoa > Arthropoda > Insecta > Orthoptera > Gryllidae > Teleogryllus > Teleogryllus occipitalis. Next base: position 84,534 of record BLKR01002334.1, read on the forward strand.
GCGATGTCGGTTTCACGGTTGTGGCCTTTGAGTAGATCCATCCCAGCATTCGCCTGGATGACCGAAGGAAACCACGGAAACCTCGGTGAGGATGGCCGGAACGGGGATTAAACCCGGGCCTCCCGGATGCGACATCAGCGCGCTAGGCCCTGAGCCACTAAGCTCAGTACTGTCCTTTGTTAGTGTTCGCCGTATACCCAGGGTGAGGGTAGACAAATTATCTCTGACTATTTAATGAAAACTACACGGAAAGAATTAATAGAATCTGGCTTATTAGAAGACATATTATTCTTCACTTCTGAGTCGGTTTAAAAAGTCGAAGGCAGAAGTGGCGGCGAGTCAGCGCTCTGCCAACAAGGTTATGACAGAAATTACGTTAGACTCCTCCGGGAAGACAATTCCCGAAATCTGATTTTCTAGACTTAATTTTTTGTTAGGAAATTAAAATTCAGTATGATCCGGAGTCAGGAATCTTATTTGTGGATAAAGCACACCTATTCAACCGTGGTGTGATGAAAAATCAATAAAAAATTTCAAATAAGCATTTAAATATTTTAAACTGTTATTCTGGTTTATAAGGATGAATAGTATAATATATCAGAATACTTGTTGCCTGAACTGAGACCTTTTTTAGGCATAGAATCTAAAAAAAGTATTTTGCACACCTAAAATCTTATAAATTACAATCTTGATTTTACAACCGAGCTCAGTCTGCGGTGGAGTATGTGATTTTAGTTGATTATAATTTTATCAATTTAGTCTAGATTTCATTGAATGAATTTTCGATTAAGATCTAATCTCTATCATATTTGATTACTCTGAATTAAATTTATTTTGTATTTACTAATAATTAATTATTTTAGCAATAGCTGTATGACACCTCTGCTGCATATAGTTGACCCTTGCATAGAATAAGACGGCACACAAACTGAATCACGAGAACGGCAAAGGACGCGCTGTTGTGTAACGGGGCGTGGTATGTGATGAAGGCAGTGGCGGCGACTGGTGGCAAAAGTGGGCGTGTCTTCGCGGGTGATAGTCAACGAGATCGAAGGAGGCAGCGGTGGAATTGTGGCGGTGATGGTGATGATGACTGGATTGATTGATATTCCGGGCGCGTCAACTAATATGGTCAATAGTCCCGTAAGTGTAGTGCGTGTTTTTGCTCGGGAGGTGGCGGTAGTCTTCCCCCGCTGGATGGCCTGATCCAGCGCCGACACACACCGTCGGCTAACAGGATTTTCCCCAATCAGGTATATCCCACCAGCGGGGCACCGCCCCAGCTGGGACAAGTGATAAGTCCCCGACCGGTCTCCCGGCATGTGGTTGTGTAATGCATGTTAGTGTAAGCGTGTGTGTAAGGGGTGAGGATAGCACAAAGAAGAGTTGGTTAGTTAATGCCTTATTTTACGTGGCGAGACTCGGACCATCTTCCGTCTAACCACGCAAATTTCGCTACGCTCCTTTCACCACCTAGCGGAGAAAGGAGGTATTATCTTGGGCGACGAAACAGGCAGATCTCAATTTTGCTCAGAGGCTTCTTTTAGGTTTGAGGATCTTTTACATGCAGTAAATCTACTACATGGGACAGCCGGCTTTACTTCCACTCCGAAGGAAGGCGTACAAAGGATTTTTTCGCCCTTAAAAATCCACGGCTTCGATCGGGTTTGAACCCGCAAACTCGGGTGCAACAGGCCGGTACGCTGACCGTTATACCACCGAAGCCGATCTTTCCGAGAGAGGAAAGATCGCGCGCGGTTCGTGGCCCGTTTGCTAGAGTACTACTCCGGCATTCACCTGGTGTTGACCGGGGAAACCACAGAAAACTACCGATCAGAGCAGCCGGCAGCAAGAACTCAACTCCAGACAGCGACTAATTTCGTTCTAGCTGAAAAGCTAGTGTCGAAAATCCTGCCGCTGTCGGGACTCGAACCTAGAACCTCAGAATCAGTTGATGCACTGAGCCGCCTCACCTGGCACGAAAACTGGAGGCTAATATGGTAACAACGAAGGCGATGGTGATGATGTCGCTCACAATCACAGCGACGATAACGGTGACTGTCAGGAAGAAGAATGTCGACGACCAAGTGAGACCAAGAAGTTGCCTGAGAGATGATCCGGGTGCCATCTGGTAGTTCGCGGCGACCAGTGCAGGAAGCCAAAGCGACGCGACGTCAGCACATGTTTCAGACCCAGAGGTGCTGATACTGAGAGACTCTACACGACAAGGGCTGTGGTTCTGGGATAGATGATGGTGTTGATGCAGGTAGGACGCTGTTTCTTCTAGGGCTTTTTCCAGCCGTCAGCCGGTTGCCCTTTACGTCCCGATGGGACGCATATTCAACCATACATTACACACCAACACACTTGCGGGTTCATCTGATCTGGGGACAGCAGAGCGCGAGGCCTTTCGTGACTACACATGCATGAGAGACGAGAAACAACCATGCTCAAGGCGGGACTCACACCCGCCACCTTTTGGATGGAAGCGCTGAGTCAGTCCACGCTCTTACACCGGGAGCGGTAGCTCAGTGCATCAACTGATGTCACTGCAGCACCTCTCACCGGGAGGTCCTAGGTTCGAGTCCTGACGGCGGCAGGATTTTCGACACTAGCTTTTCAGCTTGGTCGAATTCAGTCCCTGTCTGGAGGAGAATTCTAGCGGCCGACTGCTCTGATCGGTAGTTTCCCGTGGTTTCTCGAATCAACACCAGGCGAATGCCGGAGTAGTACCTTACCAAACGGGCCACGGACCGCGCGCGATCTGACCTTCCTCTTCCTTGTCCTATCCTCTCCCCTTACACACACACACTTACACTAACATGCACTACACTACCACATATTCCGGGAGACCGTTCGGGAGCTTAGAGCTTGTCCCGGCTGGGGTGGTGCCCCGCTGGTGGGAGAGTCTTGGTTAGGGGAAAACCCCACTAGCCGACGGTAGGTCGGCGCCGGATCTCGCCATCCAGCGGGGGAAGATCACCATCTCCAAAAAAACATGCACTACACTAACGGGACTAATGATCACAGCAGTTGACGCGCCCGGAAACACGAAAAAATCAATCAATCAATCCACGCTCTTAGCCATCCCGGTCATCTAGATGGGTTTGGGACTGATATTGGCGGAACTCTATATACAGCATTTTCCACGAATTCAGTAAAGTAGTCTGTTGCGATTTCTCATACAGCTTCCCCGATTCCTCAACCAAAACCTTTTCTTAAAAAATCTACAATGCGAAATATCTTGAAAAGAATACTATTCTCTAAATGTTGCACAAACTCATTTTAGATTTTCCAAACACTGATTTACTTGTGAGAACTAAATGATGATTCAATTAAATGAAATGAATTAAAAGCGAGTCTTTGACTTGCATGTCATAAAAAATGAGGTCGAAAAACATTTACATAAAATATTTTTGTAATAATAGTTCCGATGCTCTAATTCTTTTGCGTATCTTAAGCAGAAATGTGTTCATTGTAAACGCATCAAGAAATGTAGAAGAGAAATAGGTTCAGTGTATGACAGATCTTGGTGCTTCCAGACCACATAAACTGCAGCTGATCTTCCTCAATGGGAACGTTCGTCGTTGAAAGAGCCATTTACATACATTGCATCCACTCACAGCGAAGTATTGCTTTTACGTGAGGTTACTGACTTATGCCAAAAGTATGCAGAGGATCAAGTGCAGAATCAGTGAACAACCTGAATCTCAAAGCACTAGTTTATTCATATTGTCGATGCAATTACTATCGATACCATTTAACACCCAAAATATTTCTGATCGATTGCCTAGAAAGGGTTCGCATTATATATTTTTCAGAATTAAAAAATACTTCCTTCTATGAGTATTTGGGCTTTTTACATACCATTGTGTCATTGTGAGAATTTTTAGAGAGATTGTGTCAAATTCCCAAGAGCTACCAAAGTAGTTCGTATGTGTAACGTTGAATTTTGTAGAATTACATGAACTCAAGAATGTTCCATGTTAATTGCGTAGGGCAAATACCAGAGCTTCGTTACTAACAAGTGTAGCAAAGCGTCAGGTGTGCACCAAAAGTATTAGATATTCTAAGATGCCTTTGTGCTTCAGAATTATTACTTTGACCAACTCATATTTGCTAGTAAATATTATAAAAGCTAGAACATAAAGAAATCATTTTTGAAGCGAATTATTACTTCAGTCAAATCACTATCTACGAGTAATACTCCTGGAGTAGTATGAATAATGATTGAACAAAGCGATTAAATAACAATTTGTCTTTCCAAATTACTAACTGAAACATATCACATTTATAATGGCTTCAAATTTCTAAAGGTTATAAAGGTTATATTTGATGAATTGTAAAGTATTTTATAATTGGTTGCTAATGACCTTGCAGTTCATGCGACCAGACACAAAAATAAAACTCATTAAAAAACAAAAAGAAAACAATTTTAAGTAGCATAGGATCGTACTGTAACAATAATTGTGTGCATTGATATCTCGTGCTAACTCTAACTTCAAATTTCAATGTGAATAAAGGGGATGTTATGTGATACGGCAAATTCTTGAAAATATGTAATTCTTTCTGCACCATAAAATTACTAGAGTTTGGTACTCTTCGAGTCACTGCATGTGTGTCGACATTGTACATGAAAGGTCTTCTTTGCACTTATTTTTCTGTCTTAGTACCATTCAAATAGGGAAACTAGAACGCCATACTTTCATATTTGAATGTCAATCGATTGCATGTTATTACCCCAACCGTTATAATTTTCTGCAAAATTCTCGGTCAAGATTACTGGCCATTTGGCAGAACAGATATTCAAATTTATATTCTCCGTTCACTAACATCTGGTTAGCGAATGTGCTACAAGAAGGTAGAAAGTATCGCTTTCAAGCGTACTATTAACAATATTTATGTTTCTCGGGGAAGAGTGAATGGTAAAATTCACGACTGGATTAATGTATTACTGTTTAACTTCTAAATGTAAATAAGTTTTTGACGTTTCGCCATACAACTGAGAAACAATGTAAATTTGACCTCTTTTCGACTGATTACTAGTAAAAGTAATTAACTTTGCGCAGACTAAATTGAGTGTCAAAAGGTCGACTTTCCACAGTTCTCTCTTTTCAGTGAAGACTCTGGCTTCGGAATTACACTTGACACTGCGTTAAACTTATTTTGACTTACTGCATTAAAGTATGGAGATTGAACTGTTCGTCAAAAGATTAGTTGGAAAAGCTTTTGTGTTTTATTTATTTCTTGTTTGCCGCTGTCGACGAGAACTCGTAATTAAATCGAACCGGGGATTACCAGCCTGAAAGGCGGCTCAGCCCCTGTTGCACGCGCAAGCGAGGACGTCCGCCCACGCTCTTCCCCACCCCTCACCCCAACGCTCGCCCAACCCCCCACCTTCCCCTCTCAAATCAACACAACCCGGCTCAACGCGTCGCCCCAGTCTCGCCTTGCTTCACATCGACCCACCTGCCATCCCAAACATTTCCCAGCACTCCCCCACGCCCACCCGCATTCCCGCCACCAAAACCCCTCGTTCTTTCCAACTTCCCCGGAATTGCTTCGCCCACCCGTTCCCTGGCTGCCTACCTCGACCCACTCAGTTAACTCTCTCCCAATTCTCTCAACCCACACACACATGTTCGACCACCGTTGTCTCATCCCGCGGCTTCGTTCTCGTTTCTCCTGGTCCGTTCCACCCTCTCCTCGCTTCCCTGCCTCAGCGTCCTCTACTGTCCGTGTCTCCGCTTTCGTCCTGTCTGCCCCGCCTTCCACCCCCACCCCCCCGTCGCCCCGCCTCCCATCGCACGCTCCGTGCGTCCGCTCGGAGCGGAGCGGAGCTGGGCTTTGCGTGGGCGGGACGCAGCGGGGCGTAGCGGGGCGAGGGGAGGGGCGTTGCCTCGCAGCCTAATCCCGGAGGAGGGGGGCGGGGGCGACCAGATCGCCTTCACCGCAGGATTACGTTCGCTGGCTGTCGCGGGAAGCCGATCTCTCTATCCGCTGCTCCCTTCGCGGCTAGCGCCCAGCGACCTTGTGCCGGCCCCGCCCGCGCTACTGCGCGGTATGCGACTGCCCTAGTAATTGATCATGCGCGGGCGACGTGGATTAGCAGATCAGTATTTTCTTACCTAATAGAAACGTCTCCAACTTACTAGTAGTATTCACAATACGTAAGACTATAAAATAATTTTCCGACTCCGAAAAATTAGATTGCAGATTAAACATGTATTTCTTCTTCTATTATTATTATTATTATTATTATTATTATTATTATTATTATTATTATTATTATTATTATTACCATCTTACGATTGACTGCAGCTGACAGATCTTAACCATGCGACGATCTTCTATAGTTTTATGTAGTAATGACGATATAGCTCATTCATTGAATATTTAATTAAATAATAGTTATATTAATATTCCTAGCATTGACATTTTATTTGCATCTTTTTTCTCTCCGTTCCCTTGAAGAATAAAATACTTAACGCTACTAAAATTACTAGGCACACAAGAGCACAAAATACAAGGGACGAGCCCTGTAGCGGTAACTCAGTGCATCAACTGATGTCACTGCAGCGCTTCTAACGGGGAGGTCGTAGGTTCGAGTCCTGACGGCGGCAAGATTTTCGACACTAGCTTTTCAGCTAAGTCGAATTCAGTCGCTGTCTGGAGGACAATTCTAGCGGTTGGCTGCTCTGATCGGTAGTTTTCCGTGGTTTCTCCGATCAGCACCAGGCGAATGCGGGAGCAGTACCCTAATAAACGGGCCACGGACCGCGAGCGAGCAGTCCTTCCTCTTCCTTGTCATATCCTCTCCCCTTACACACCACTTACACTAACATGCACTACACCACCACATATTCCGGGAGACCGGTCGGAAGCTTAGAGCTTGTCCCGACTGGGGCGGTGCCCCGCTGGTGGGAGAGTCCTGGTTAGGGGGAACCCCACTAGCCGATGGTAGGTCGGCGCCGGATCTCGCCATCAAGCGGGGGAAGATCACCGCTATTTCCCGAGAAAAACATGCACTACACTAACGGGACTAATGACCGAAGCAGTTGACGCGCCCGGAAACACGAAAAAATCAATCAATTAATCATACAAGGGACGAATTAATGAGTAAAATTCACAAACATTCGGTCTGATGCGTTGAATCTCCATTCTCTACAAATCTGATCTTCTATTTATATCTCATCCTAAACACTATTTTGTTTTTATTGACTTTAATTCTCTAATCTTACAATCATCGTCATGTGCACGTCATGAAATAAGACCTCTTAGAGCATCCGGCTCGTGGCGAATGTAAGTTTTTGTTCCTTCAGAGAGTAGAGATGCGATAGAAGTCTGCCCCGAGCTTGAATTCAATCTACGGGCATACAGTGAAAGGACAACCGGCTCATTCCTATGATGTCCACCCACTTTTTTTTCTCCCTGTCTCGCCAGGCGCAGGCGTGTCAGTATATTGGTGTATTCAGCGTTTTCTAGCAGCTCGTAACTATTAGATGCACAGATTATTGAAGACGAAGTTAGCTACAATTATAAATGCCTAAGCTTGATAAATTTGAAATCAACTTGATGTACGTGGACAAAATTGGCTGTTTGTAGTAAATAACATCATACATTTATTCATCATAATATTCAACTTGAAATAATATTCATAAATTTAGTTGTTAATGGTTTCATAATAGTTGAAGCAGAACAATTAAGAAGTACCTTCTTCAGATGGAAGGTCATGATACCGGACGTCCAAGTTGATATAATATTAATTATTCCCTCAAGTATAAAAAGTCAAAGGTAATTGTGCATGTTATTTTATCGTTTATAATCATCCTTTCACAGCCTATAAGTGACGTCTGCGGATACCGACCGTAGTAGCAATAATGAATAGAGGTAGAAGTCATTCCTCTTATCGCCTGCTATCACGTGTTCAATATGTCACGGAAAAGCAGTATGACAGAGGCTTAGCACCATGGCGTCACTTGAATGGAAGTTTAAACGGTGCCAGAACGCAAAAATAATGTGAATAACAATGAATGTTAGATTATAGTAATCAATATTAGACGTCATTTATTGCTGCATGAAGGTTTTTCGGTCGGGTCGTATGGCGACCATCTTCGGTGCTACAGAAGTAACAAAATATCTAAAATGAAAATTAAAAATTTCATATATTATAGAATATTATTTATGAATTTTAGTGAAAAATAGAATTTAAGCACAATGATAAAATTGAAATATAAATTGCGAAAATAGAAACAATTTTAAGAAAGATTTTATGAAATAGCAAATGTGCAAAGTAAGATAATATGAATGTAATAGGTACGAATGCTTTTAATCATATATCTGACCTCCACTGTTAAAAACTAATGTTAAAGCTGTTACTTTCCGGCCACATAGATTTATTTCAAAAAGTCAAAAATATGTTTTGTGCAAAATTTCATCCTATTTGAATTAAAATAATTTATGTTACCAAAGAGGTTGAAATGTAAAGGACATAAGAGCCTGTGTGGACTTAGGAAATCATAGTGCACGTGGAACATAAAAATGATTTCGCTTTTTAACTAACCGCATACTCTTTATTCATAATTATGATGTCTAGTATTGAGAAACAAGTATCTAATGTCACGACTGAGGTCAATGAAATGAGTAGCTTTAAAGACGGTCTTTCACTATGAATCTATGCATTTGTAATTGATTAAATTCCAACGAATTTGATCTACTCTAGATGTTTATGAGTCATGGTGTAGCCGCCATGAAACAGCAACAGAGTTCTGTTGTGTGTATCGCTATGTTATTAACTGATCAGCGCGTATGGAGATGTGATTGAATCACGAATGTCATAAATAAACAACAAACCACATATTAATACCCTGCCTCTCGTCCAAAGCTACACATTCAGTACAACAGTACGCCTCTCGTTCGATATTTTTTCGACTAGTTAATATTTTTCCTCCTCTCACCTCGTGACGATCGTTCGAAGCAGATACCTTAACTTCGTCAGCGAGACAGAACTAGACCACCCCATCGGGTCGCTGCCACAACTATAATGAAGGCTCTAGATCATGCAACGCGTGTAATGTGAAATAACATTCATTATGACGGAGACACAGGATACGCCCGTCGTACTTTTTCCGAGTAACAGGTTTGTCGCTGGGCGCGCTGTGGCGCGGCGGTGGGCGGCAACAGGCGTTTTGGGCGCGGTGACAAAAGCCTCCCTGCCCTGCGCCGCCCACGGACGCGCGGCCAAAACACAGAAGTCATCTCAAAAGGTGCCTCCATTTCGAAGGGAAATGTGGTTTTGTTATTCTTGCCCATACTTTACTTAAAATACGTTGATAAATTCATTTGTTATTTTACATTTAATGGTCTTAAATATAGTTATTTCATTCTGAATCGATTGTTCTTTCTTTGACTAATGATATCCATAATAAAGTTTGTTAAAACATGCAATTGTTAATCAGTAATTGATATTTTCATTGCTTGTGGGAGCAGGTACCTCATTTCGATTATATTTTTCGAAATATTTTTAATTCATGTATTCAAGACAAAAATACAGAAGTCATCTCAAAAAGTGACTCCATTGGTAAGATAAATCATAATCCGAAAATTGAAATTGAGAACTTCAAAGGGAGTGGTCTCGCTCTTATTGAGGTTAACACTAAGTAAACTACATATAATTAATGTCAAAAAGCTTTTGTAAAGTGCTAATCGGCTGTGTAAGAAAATTGTTTTTAAAAAAATTTGAAGTGAATTGTGGTGTTGATATTCTTGATTATATTTAACTTCAAAAACTGTTGATAAATTCATTTGTTATTTTACTTTTAGTGAATCTTAAAAATAGTTATTTTGTTCTGTATCGTATATATTTCGGTAAAAGTAAAGAAATAAAATATAAAGAGAAAAACGCATCAATATTGATCAACGCACAAGAACAAAACTAAATTTTTAGGATTCTATTGACTAAATTTTTAGAATGCTATTGAATTTCCGAAGCAGAATAATTGAAACAGTTTGAGTGTTGTAAAACAATTTTGGGGCAGTTAATGCAAAGATGTTTTGTCTTTCTGTCAGCGCCTCGTGGACAATCTTTCTTATTGTCTTTGGGACAACTGATTGTAGTCTAACCACGGGTTGATCCCAAAGCTTGTTACTACTGTCCTACAACAACCTCAGGATTGAACTTGTGTACAACATATGCATGTGTCATTGTTTTGTAGTAGCGAAATTGGTTAATGCTGCAATAATGGAATGACATTGAATATCGATCTCTGTACGAAATACCCAGATACAATTCTCCATTACACATGACCGCAACAATTATATTAAATTAAGCCCAAAATGCGGAATGAAATGATACTGTTAATTATACAACTAATGGGGCGACTGGATGGCACAGACTTTCTCGTTTCAGTTAGTTTTTTGTTCTCTTCAGTCATGTGCGCCTGTTTGGTTTTGACCCACCCTCCTTCCAAATCATCTACCGGGAGCGGTGGCTTAGTGCATCAACTGATGTCACTGCAGTGCCTCTCACGGGGAGGTCCAAGGTTCAAGTCTCGACGACGGCATGATTTTCGACTCTAGCTTTTTCAACTAGGTTGAATTCAGTTGCTGTCTGGAGGAGAATTCTAGCGGCCGGCTGCTCTGATCGGTAGTTTTCCGTGGTTTCTCCGATCAACACCAGGCGAATGCCGGAGTTACAACGCTAACAAACGGGCCACGAACCGCGCGCAATCTTTCCTTCCCCTTCCTTGCCCTATCCTCACCCCTTACACACAAACACTAATCACATGCACTACACTACCTCTCATGCCGGGAGACCAGTCGGGGACGTAGAACTTGTCCTGGCTGGGGCGGTGCCCCGCTGGTGAGAGATACCTGGTTGGGGAAAACCCCGCTAGTCGACGGTAGGCCGGCGCCGGATCTCGCCATTCCAGTGGGGGGAGATCACAACCACCTCCCGATGAAAAACCACGCATTACACTTACGGGAATAATGACCTCATTAGTTGACGCGCCCGAAATCACTAACAATCAACCAATCAGTCAATTAATCAATAAATCAATCAATAGAAATCATCCTTTATCGACGCCTAAAACATTTGTCAAGCTTTTGCCTTGTACCTACCCCTTGTCTGCGAACATTCCCGGGGAAGAGATCCTTCGCGCTCCCTGAATATAGGCTCCCCCTGACCGGCGCGGTAGATCCGAGTAGAGGTAGACCGAGCGGATGCGGCGCGGAAAGTTCCGCGCTAGACGCGGCCGCGGAATTCGCGGGACCGTTCACACCGGAGCGTCAATTGTGAGTCAGCGTTTGGTGACGGTTGGCATTGCCGCTCGACTCAGAGAGGAGGGAAGACTCCCGAGCTCGGGCAGACTTCCATGAAACTCGAGCTGCAGTGAAAGAAACGCGTCTCACTGCGTTGCAAATTTTGCCGCCGATTAATCGCTGCCAATCCGTTGCCGCGACGCTCCTCTGCCGCGCAGGTCTGAACGTGCTCATACGGTAACACGTGATGCGAAATTTGCCTTAACTTCTTTCAACGTTCATGTGCAGATAAAGTAAATAAAGCATATTTCAATTACATTTTCAGGACCATGTTGACTCTTTGTTCATTGTGAATAGTGATCGTATTGTTCCGGGATTTAAAAACCTCCCTCATTTTATTAATCTTCGAAAATGAATACTTAATGGCATGAAACACTGTTTTTGATGGTTCTGTTTTCTGTATAGTGATTATTTAGAACTTTTCTGCAGCACTTCCTTTAATTTGTTGAGATTGGAAGGACTCGGTAAGTTCAAATATAATTTCAGTTCTGTAATACACCTCCAGTATAAAAGCCATAGATTTCTTTCTCAATTCAATTTATTACTAAATTGAATGGCGTTATGCGTAACGCAATCAACAGAACGAAAAATTATGCAAAGGCTCTCTTTTTCATCATTTTCCATAAGGTTGATTATTACGGCTTAAATGTTTTCTGCATAACTTCTCTCAGTAGATCTTGAAATTATGACTTGCACTTGTTTCAAAAATCTAAATAATAACCCCAAGAGGAGGAACAAGTTCATTTTGCTACATATTCTAACTAGTTAATTTACGGGCGTTTTTTCTAGGAGTTTCTAAGAGCGACTCCAAATTTTCTAAATAACTCAGTTTTCGGTTTCGTTCCGAGATGAAATAATGTCTTCTTACTGTTGTATTTTCATACAATTTTCATCTGATGAGAGTGTTTTAATTAACTTTTCGAGAGGTAACATTTCAGTTTCTAGAATATTACTTCTAGAAAGTTCGTTTCTGCATAATTTCGATAAAAAATCACAAAATTCTCACGACATCCACAAATAGAAATTCAGGCCGTAATAGATGAAGTTGAGGAAGCTGAGAGGGTGGAAGCTGGGACAGAGAAAGATGAGATTGGAAGCTGTAATATGAGGCTGAGACAGTGGAAGCTGAGGCGGTGAACGATCAGCCAGAGAAAGGTATGGCAGAAGACGAAGACATGGGAAGCTGAGACAGGGGAAAAGTAAGGTGAGAAAATGAAAAATTGAAACATCCGATGTTGAAATTGTGAACGTTGAAATGAAAAGTCCACTCCGCAGACACTGAAGTTGAAACACAGAAAACTGAGAAATGGGAAGCACACACACACGATTGTATCGACTCCATGTCAAGGCCTCTAACAAATGTTGGGAGTCTCCTCGCGGAATGTGGAATGCCTCTTCCTCGCACGTTATGTGTCTGCTCCGCTTGGCAGTTTGGATGAGCGCCAAACGATTATCGGACTCGGACGTTTGTATTTACGAGCGATAGGCCGCATCATAAACATGACAAAGCGCAGAATTTTCATTTCCTCCCATGTTGCGTGGAGGCGTTGCTCTAATTGCTCAAGTGTCGAAGCGATCGATAGTCGAGCATATGCGCCGCACCCATCGACGTATAACGATTGTATTACATTGAGACGTAATTGCTCATTACTTTCACTGTAGAAGCGCTTGAAAGATTGTATCATTTAATATGTATTCATCGTGCAAAATATTTCTTTGATGGTATTCTGTCGTTTGAGATAATAAAATAGGTAAATTTACGGAGTTGTCAAATAATAAAGTATATCGGATGCAATACATCATTTTGCCACCAATATTTCATTGATTTTAATAACCAAAAAAACAATAACCAAAAAAACAGATGTCATATTAATAATATTAGTCCTTAAAGTGCCTCTAAGAATCGTAAAGGACTATTTGGCTAATTTTCACAATTTAGAACAGAAATGATGTTCAATTAATATTACCTAATTTAGAGTTAATAAGATTTACTGTTATTCTTATGTGCCCATTTGACTTGCATTCTTCTAAATTTTTAAATTGATGAAAGATATTTGTGTGAGATCCCTCACTGAACAATTTAGGGGAATATTAACTTCTTTTGCGTTGTGAAGATTTCAAGTACAAATAACTATTTAGAAAAATGGTAAGAAATTGGAAATGTGTGTCATATAATGTTATGAAAAGTTATTTTTGATTCTTACGATGGAATAATTGTTTATTTCAAGTGGTTATCAGGTAACCTCTCTTTTATGTAAGAATACTATATTTATTAAGAAAAGCAACTAACGTCTCTTTAGATAGTAGATACCTTGAAATACTAAAATTTGAAATAATAATACTTCCTTTATATTTCAAAGTGTATCTTCTTTTAGTAAACATATCTGTAAATCATTATTATCATCGAGTCTCGCCTTTCTGCTCATTTTATGAGTCATTATGATTACACATTTTGACAATAGTAGATATTTACGAAATAATTTTTTACTTCGCATAGTGACAAATGTAGCTTTTGATATTGTATAAAGCAGTTTGTTACAATTTCAAAACTGGATCCGAAAATAGCGAATAAAAATCAAACGGAAAAATCGCAAGCTAAAATATTTGCTTTACGTCAATATCAATTTCTTTTTCCCTTTTTCTTGGTGTTCTCTTAGATGAAAAACTAACATGTTCAACTCATATTCAAACAAAATTTCAAAATTACATCCGTTAATAAATTTCAAATCTTTCATTAAAAGAGACTGTGGTACACTCATTTATAAATCAATAATACAACCTTCTCTGATTTATGCCTGCCCCATATGGTGCAACGCTGCCCTAGCCCATTTGAAAAAAATTACAAGTGATAGAAAATAAATGTCTCCGGAGAATTATTAAAGCCCATTGGTTCATTCCAAACACGCAAATTTGTAAAGAATTTCAAATTGAATCTCTCAAACAATGCATGAAAAATTTAACCACATGCTTCTTCTCCAATCTCTCAGCATCACCTCGCACTAATACATGCAAATTAGGTAAATCAAAACAAAATTGTTTCACGATATTTAAAATACAAATACGTTCACGATATTCAAAAGATATGCTCCGCCAACCATGAATATTCAATGAACTAGCAAATTAAAACTGTAAATAATATTAAAATTAACTGAATTATTAAAATCAAAATTACTTAACTCATTTACTTCATGGATGAAGGTTATCATCCTACCTGATCACTGCAGGATCATCCCAAAATTTTATGAAGTATTATATCGAAACTTCCTGTAAAATATAAATGTTGAACAGGAAGAAAAAAGATTTGAAAAACAAGTGTAACTTGTGTTCTTAATTGATGAAAACACCAAATCCAACATTCATGTAGAACATTTCAATAATAATTTTTATTACTTCATAGCACCAATCACGTTCTTTCATTAAATGCTAAATCAATATCTTCTTAAGTTTCTTTCATGTAATCAATGTCCAGTAGTATCCAACATTTACGAATTGGAAAAACTTCGATCATGTTTTTTTTATCTACTCTCAAAGACGCTGAAACAATCTTTAACCATCCATGGCTTTAACACGACTCAAAACAAACTATTTATCAATCATGTCGTTAACTCAAAAGTAATCAACACGTATGCAGATGCTGGTTTATTCAGCGCGTGGAGACGTTTGGACACGTGGTTTATTCAGCAGAGGACTTATTGCCCTAAATGTAAATAAAACAATGTTGATATAGCGAAAACCATTTTCGTAATAAGTTGAAATATTCGATGAGCGAGAAGCTTCGAAGAATTGGAGGTTGGAGATATTTTGGGAATATGAAGTGATAATGAGATATTTTCAGACCGATGAGATTTTTTCTTGCAGATTATTACACAGGTCGACCACTCATACAGGCCACCTCTGACGGCATTTTGTTATTAATGATTAATGTTTGAAAAGCACGTCGTTATAAACCGAGCGTCACTTTTCACTACTAAGCATCAGACAAACGATATGAAACCCATTACAATGTTTCTAATACGCATACACAATTTATTATTTTATTTGTGGCGTCTCCAGGGTTGTGTGATTTCAACAATTTCGTAGTTTAATGGTAAAAATTATACACACGCTGCATATATTGGTGGCAATACTGAATAAAGAATAAAATATTGAGTTGGTTGAAAAGATTGTTCCCTTTTAAGTTTATTATTTTTTCAAATTTTATTTCCCCCTTATTTTAGGCAACTTTGTATACACAGTTGTTCGGCAAATCACATTCTGACACGAACAAGGAGATTTCATGAACCTGCCGAACATCTGTACATACGGGGTTGCCTAAAACTGAGGGGTAAATGCCACATGCATATAACGTTGTGATATGCAATTTCCAACCACGTGTTTATTATCATCATCATCAGCAGCAGCAGCAAGGATAAGACCTCTTGATCTGTTCCGTGTCGAAATTGTTCATGCCATGTCTTCAAGGGACGTCCAACACTTTCTTTTCCTTTTTCCTTTTTTCCCCCTTTTTTGCTTTCTTTTTTCCTTTTTTCTTCCTTTTCCTTTTCTTTTCTTTTTTTTCTTTTTACTTTTCCCTCAAGTTTATTCCTTTCCTCATTTTTCACAAGTTTATTAGCAAACAGTAAACATTTTTTACCTCTCTACAGGCCCTAGAAGTTAACATTTATTCGGAGACATTTGTTATATAATATTTATTCTGAGACATCTGTACATCGTGACGCACAAGGACCTGAAACGTTTCCTACTATTAATAATATTGTCTTCTATTTTTTATGTGTAACACTGAGTGTAGCACGCCATCATAGAAAAAAGCGTTCATTGCCTCCAGTTTCCTAACATGTATTCACTACCAAAAGTCCGCGTTCTCCTCTAACGTATTACTAGCTGGATCCGTACAAATATTCTGCACCTGTAACTTGTTTCGAAACTGAAGATAGCTTCACACTGGAACCCAATTTCGAACTTTACATTGTCACAGGTGTATACTATGCTTTAGTAAAGAAACTGATATTGCCAAGAGGGTATTAACAAACGGAAAGGCTTAGGTTCGAGAGATTAATTTGCGTAGAACATCAAATACTCAATGTAATTTTAATTAAATTTCAATATTCTCATTTCTGACTGCGCATGCTACAAAATAGGGGTACTTAGAAAAGCTAAATCTTCAAAAGTGGTCCCATTTCGTAGATTACAAACTAGGAAAGCAAATTCGCGCATCCTCTTCGTAGAGTTTTCCAGTAATAAATGATGGTAACGTTTGTTGCAGCGTAAAAAATTGCTAGTGCTTCCATGAGTGCCTGCTAATTCCTTATGAAAATTCTGCAAAATTCTACTTTTTTCAACTTGAATCTCATTCATGAAGTCATGAAGGAGATTCCCTATCAATTAGTAGCACATTCACGGTCGTTACGGTTTTGTGTCGATGGTGGCATGTTCATTGCACAAACTAGATATCTCCTCATTGAGCATTAAATATAGATAAGGATGACGCTGTAAACTCTTTTGCTTGTAATGAAGGATGTGTCCGTTGTTTTAATTATAAGGATCAATGGCGGAAGGAGAGAGCAAAATTGAAGACCCCTCGGGAACGTACTACTGCAAATTCCACTAACAACAGAAGAAGATATAAAACCTGCGACCAGAATTGGATATCTCCCGCAGTGATTACTGCGTTGCCGCACTCGATTTGGTTGGTTGTTTAGTGATTCTGGGCGTGTCAACTGATAAAGTCATTATTCCCGTAAGTGTATTGCATGTTTTTCCTCTGTGGATGGCGAGATCCGGCGCCGACCTACCGTCGGCTAGTAGAATTTCCCCCTAACCAGGACTCTCCCAGCAGCGGGGCACCGCCCCAACCGGGACACGCTCTAAACTCCCGACCGGTCTCCGGAATACTTGTATAAAGTAGTGTAGTGCATGTTAGAATAAGTGTGTGTAAGAGGATAGGACAAGGAAGAGGAAGGAAAGATCGCACGCTGTCCGTGGCCCGTTTCTTTGGGTACTGCTCCAGCATTCACCTGGTGTTGATCGGAGAAACCACGGAAAACTACCGATCAGAGCAGCCGACCGCTAGTTAGGTCGCATTCAGTCGCTGTCTGGAGGAGAGTTCTAGTGTCGAAAATCCTGCCGCCGTCAGGACTCGAACCTAGGATCTCCCGGCCAGAGGCGCTGCATACCGCTTCCGGTACGCACTTCAAGTCCCTGAGTTCCACCTTATTTCAAATAAAACTTTCTCGGTGAGACAGAACGAATTTGAAGCTTGCTTATTCTTTTCCCAGTCCCGTTCCACTTTCGTAATTCCCTGGCCCACTGCTGGATACAGCTCCTCTAATCTCAGTCTGCCACGCCTCTCCTTGCAAGCGTTAGCGTAGAATACATTGTCGTAACCTTTTAGAATCCTGATGAATGGTTCTTGATAGACTCATGTATTACTTTTAAGAGTTGGGATGTCTTGCGAATGAGCCTGAAAGCTTTATGCAAACCACAGCCGGGTGTGGACCCCCCGAGATAAAGTCTGACCGGAGACCCTGGGTAGGTGATGCGTCACGCCTGACAACTTCGTGGAGAGGATTTAATCTCGAGTCAAGGAACCCCCCGGGGGTTCCATACACCGCCCCGCCAGTCAGAAGACGATGCACTACTTGTTTGGTCAGATGCATCAGCATTAAGCAAGCGTATTAACTGAAATTTATTTTAAGTCGAATTCTCCAGAATACTTTATATCTATACTGCAGATCTGTAAATCAGATCATGGTTTTTCAATCTAATGTTCTGATTGTCTGAGAATTTTTCTCATATGGGTATTCAGTATTCATGAGATGCTAAGCGTCACTTTGTTCTGAATATTAAATTTCTAACTCTCCCTTCGATTTTATTTATTTTCTTTAAGTTTCTTTATAGGTCACGGAGTATGTGAGGTAGTCGAACTTTTTCGACAAGGTCCAAATCTATCTGATTGTGATAAGTAGACATCGGATGTTTAGGCAATAAAAAATCGTCTTTTAGACGCCTAAAAAGGCACTGAAAAAGTCGAGAATAAGGAGAAAAAAGGCACTGTCATAAGTTACGTACACAAAAAAAATGAAAAATTGTAATTTTTGTGTATATAATTTTGTAAACTGAAATGCACAAATCAAGTTCGTACATTTTCATGTAAAACTAGATTTACATATTTACAACTCTTCTACGTTTATGATTAATAGTTTGCATTAACCAGTAATATTTGCATATTACCAGTAACTTTTCAAGGATCACAATTTCAAATTTGCGACGACTGGGAGACCAAATCGGTTTGAATGCGAAGAAGGATATCTGAACGATGTGACTGGCATATGTTTTAGAAGTCCAACGGTAGCAACATTGAAACCTTCTGGGAATTTATATTTATTTCCACATAAAATTTCGGTGCCCTCGGTGTATTGTCAATCGACCATGTTCTCAGATCATGTCTGGTATTTATGAAATAGGGGAAATGGAGAAAAATCAGTTGGTATACTTTCAGGAATTATCCTGTATTTTAAAATATCAAGACGTGGATTGAAGGTTTCGTAATGAATGGTCACTTTCGACCATCACCGATTTTCCGATATCTTAACATTGTGTATAAAAATAATAAATAAAGAGGAAAAAAAGTCCCCAAAAAAGTATTTATGCAAAAAAGGCATTTATGCTAAAAATAAGCATTATAAAACTTTGTCATATGTCATTATTTGTCATGATTCGTGCACATATATTATCAGCCTTTAAATAAGTTCACTAAAATAAAATAGGCATTTCCTTAAACATCCGATGTCTAGTGATAAGTCACTTTCGATTATTTGGTTCTCATTAAGTATGTTGGTTTGGAAGTTACAAAGAATCATAATATTTCTACAAAAGTCACAAAAGGTAGAAATAAGTTTGCCAATGACAATGTGAAGCATTCTTTACAACATATGTATTTAGCAGAATTTTATCAATATTGTTAAAAGTGAAAAGAAATACTTATAGCGTTGCAAAACTAGATTTTACCCTTCTTATTTCCTTGATGTTCTTAAAATCATGTTTCAATTATACTTTTAGGGATCGGAAAAATTGAGGAAATGTGAAAAACTATGTTTTAGTCGCCAAAAGATGGCAGCTGAGAAGAGGGTGTGGCAAAACCGAAAAGACAGACAGACTAAAGAGAAGAGGAAACCAATTAGTATGAGAAAGTTGGTGCCATTCTGTAGCACCATTAGTTTCTTTCTTGCCCATCGCCTACGCCGTATAGAGAAAGTATTGTTAATGCTGCCGGACCTAGTAACGAAATAGTGTATAAATCTTCTTCCTATTTGAAGCGCCTGTCACGTGGTGAGGTCAGAACGTTTCAAGTTTGCCGCCTTATTTGTGATTTGTTTGTTTGCTTCTTATTGCAATAACATTCATTCTCAGGCGTTATGCTAACTTCAATAACATTTCAACACCTTCCATTCGTATGGCAATAACCGACGTCGGAAGATACGTGTTCTTAAAGTTTCTCAATTCGTTCTCCTTACATATTGTGATTTCGTTTTTAAATAATTAGTTTTTGGACGTTAAACACAGAGTAAACGGATTTATTTATACGCGCGGTCCGCCCTCAGCCGGCCGGAACCAGCGCCAAACGGAATACTATAATACTCTGTTTCTGCATACGGCGCTGCTTTGACTGCAAAAATATGGCTTCAGGAGATTGTATAGCCTATCTCTGTAATGTTATTTGTGTTGTATTTATATACGTACCATTATCTCTAAAACTATTTTATGAAGCTCTTTGAAATTTTACACACTCTTTTATAGTAATGTTTTTCATACGCAGTGCTTTTTTCATTACGATTCAACCTCATTTGCATTAATAATTTTTTGCTCAATATACTATTTATTTAAACATTATTTTTGTAAATATAGTTAATATCTGAGTTTTGAATCATGGAATTCTTATGTGAAAAACTGCAAATCGCGGCAAATACATGACACATTTATGGTGAAAATTTCATAGAGCTATGTGCAATGGTTTCTGGGAAAAAGGTACACGAAGACAAAAAATAATAGTTTTCGGGAAATACAAGTTTTCTCACAACACACATCTGACACAATCTCGGAGCATATTCAGGCTCATCTGCATCTCCTCCTGATTTTCTGAACTTTTCTTCTTTGTTTCTAGAATCTTACTCGTTTTAACTTTTCTCTACTGCCTCTTCTGCCTTTTTGATCCTGTGACTAAGTAGCACTGTAGTATAGTAGTGTTTTGTGGTGACTAAAACACTACAAAATCACTCAGAATATACAAACTACAACGCACGATATTAACATAAACAATGCCGCCAAAATGTCAAAACAAATTCCTCTTGCTAAACCCTTTTGTCACACCACTCTAAATACAACCGCGAAATAAATCTCCTAAAAAGACTTCGGTAACATAAAAAAGTGTAAAGTGGCAGATGACGTAAAATGTGCGTGACACATGGCGCAGCTAGACATTTAAATGTCATTTAAAGCCCTTAGGAACATGCCCTTAAATAAAACCAATAAAGCCTTTAGCCCCCTCAAAAATGTTTACTGTGTTAACCGGGGAGCGCTCGCAATAGATCTGTGAGATCCATGTAACGGCAATTTTATGTTTCTGAATTATTGCTATGCATTCGTCGTGTGATATTTCATGTATTCCTTCATTGTACTTTTCTGATATCGCCGGGCCTTTTATTTTTTTCGTTTCGCTTAATCATTTTCCCGTGAGCATGTTCAAACTTGTTGGCTGCGCTACGCGATATCTGTCATACACGTTGGGTGCAATGGCGCCAATGCATTGTGAGCTCCTGGCCTGAGCGGTAAATAGCATGGCATTATTTTCAGCCGTGTCTATGACAAGTGCCTATTCAGAAAATGTAATAATTTGCCTTATCTACAATAGACTGTCACAATTTCTTACCAGAAAGAAAAAAGATGTGCAGGAGACGTCTGTAGGGAAATGAAAAAATGAAAACCTTGCAAAATAGGAAAAAGACAGACTATAAATATTTTGGTGAAAAAGTAAAATATATGTTTGATTTGAACAAGCCAAAATAATTTGAGAGAATTGTAGTTAATATTATTTAATAGGATAATATGATGTTTAATGATATTTGCGCTTACTTTGTTAATATTTACCATTCTCACCATAACTATTTAGACAAGAATTCTGCAGTGTAAAATTCATTAACTATTACATTGGGGGACATGTACAAACTGAATAAAATATGCATTTCAGTAAATGGACCTTCAAAGCATTCGCACTCACAAAAAGTTGCTGCTATATCTGAGAGATAAATTGCTTGCGTATACCCTTTGAGGGCACTTCCGTGTTAAGTGAATATTAAAAATTCAAATTAACATAAAAAACGAAAATCAAAACTTTTGGTCCTATGACGTGTACAACCTCCCCTTCAAATTGCTGCAAAGACAGAAGCGCTTCAGGCACTCTATGTAGTATATTCTAACTCGTTGATCCCGTCTGACATTGGCACTGGGCACGTGGCGCTGCCTAGTTTGCGAGCGGAGTCTCAGAGGCTACAACTGCTGCACGTGACGTTCTGGGCGGGGGGAGGGGGGGGAAGCGGCGTCACGCGCGATAAGGCGCGACCGTTGCTCCCGGATGGCTCAGCCCAGGGCGAACGTGGCAACCACGCAGCAATGGCAGCAGAAGCTGGTAAAAAATGTTTCATTTTTCTTTCCCGTAAGAGACGTCTGGTTGAGCTGACATAATTCCAATCTCCTCTGTGGAAAATGTGCTCAAGAATTTAATCTCACTAGTCTGTGGTTTACGGACGGTGCTAGTGGATCGTAGTATCGCCTGTTAGGAATGTTCTCTAGCGCTGGTTCCCTTCAATATTGTTCTGGTGGACTCAGGGCTTGGGGGTAAACGTATTGTGAGCATAGAAGATATACGATATTTATTGAATACAAATATTTCAGGGCGTTATTCAGTTACTTTCTTTCTTCACTATAATGTTTATTTTTATGCAACTTAGATATATCACAAGGCGTTACTTATAATTTAGTGCCCGAAGCACCAAAATTTGTCGTAACTGTGGGGCGGATTTTGATGACCTAAAACATCACTAAAAATGATCAATGAAATGCTCTTAAAATGTTTCAAAAATGCCGTAAAAGCAAAGACAAATGACTTAAAAAGTTAGATCAAAAGCAGTCCAGATGAATAACTCAAGCTATTGGATTTATTGCTCAAGTAATCAAGGCCTTGAATCCTTTCGTTCATGTTAACTCGGTTTGCAAACTTTGGACTGTTCATTACCAGGAAATGTCTGTATTTAGTTATCCCCAAATCGGGCGAACCGACAATGGAGCTGAAGTTGTCACTGATATCTTAGATTATATATTCACAAATGCTGAAATAACAATTTCTGAATGCATAAATTAAATAGACTACTCAGGAATTCTGAGACGAACATTTGTTGCATCACGTAAATACTATTTAAAGCCAGTACAATTAAAATTATATTAAAATCGATGAAATTACCTAAAAATTCCTTAAAAATGATTAAAAAAGTTAAAAATGACTTATTTTAAATCGAAGAAAAGTGCAAAAAAAGTATAAAAGTGTGTCATTTTCTTTTGTCATAAAATAAAATGAATTTATATACTCAAAGGCATCGTTTTATAGTGAAAAGAAAAAATGACATATCATTAAAATCAGACCCTAGTCATAACCAAGGCACCTAGCCTTTGGGGCCCAGATCTAATTCTGGGTTTTGTTGTTCATCCTTCCATACGAGACGCTCTACATTCCTCTATAAACCTCCTCTAACTGTAAAATGCCTGGAACAGAAATCTTCCTCTTATAATGTCTTTGTGAGCGTAATATAATTACTATCAAGTTGAGAATTATTGATACAGAACAATTTAGAACGTCTATAGATTCTAAGAATATTTCATGGTAAATGAAACGATTAACTTCATTTGTACAAACTCTCAGTTTTTAGCGTGGTATAATTTCTGACCTAGCTATCTAGCCAGTGTCAAAAATTCTTCCACAGGTGGGACTCGAATCTAGGACCTCCCGGTCAGAGGCACTGCAGTGACATCAGTTGCTCGGGTCGAAAATTCAGCTGACGTCGGTACTCGAACCCTAGGGCAATCATTGGCACTGCAGTGACCGAAAAGACGACAAATGTTACTGCAACTGTTACTTCTGTCAGCTAGATTTCTCTTCAATGAACATAGGTTACTTCAGTAAACGAGTAAATATTTTAAATAATTTTCTTGAATTAAAACAGAAACTGTGTGGTCACGGTGTTCATTATTTTTATTATTTGCCTTTTCAAACTAACTCTCACTTTTCAATAACTTATTTTCACCAAAGAGCTCATTCACTCATCAACTCATGATCATTTCTGAATCGTGTCATAATATAGAAACTGGTAATCTTTCTTCTATTTTTTCGTCTTTTTCCCATATCTATTTGGAAACGAGTTCTCATCAGTTTCTCCATGAGATGAATGACATAGACTAGACTTGTAATAATAGAATGCCAACTCTTGATTCCTTTACCACGACCTACCCACCAGAAACGTTCACAAACCGTAATTGTATGTTGATTGCACTTCATGAAACATGCCTTGAAGGAGCGGAGCCACGGTATTAAATCACAGTGTTAAAAATGAGCATGCACATTCATTACAATAATTATTCTGGCGTGCTTTCTCGGAGAACAGCGCACACAAACAACTTGTACACTTATGTTTGTATTAAAGTCCTTAATGTTTCAATTTTGCCGAAAAGAAACCAACTCGAATTTAAAAATTTCGTATTTGCGAATCTTGACAATTTTCTGAATAAAAGAAGTCTTGTTTTTGATAGCCTTATTTCTCAAATTTAGTTATTTTTTAAACCCAGACTTCTTGAATTATAAGAGTTATCCATTCGAAACGAATCGTCGAATAGAAAAAAATCATTTGTTCTTAGTGCTGTTAGTGCGGAGTGCTTTTAACTAATAATTTATTACTAATCTGCAATTATTAGTTGAAATGAATTTAAATTCTCAATCATTATTCGCAGTTCAAAAACCTACCAGTAATAACAAAAAATGTAATTCAACTCGAAAATAATGATGTAATCTCTCTGGGTTACACATCCAATAACAGTGCGTGAGAAAAAAATATTACGGCACTTTGTTTGCAACAGGTGTCGAATTAAAATGCAATGAATGCCGCTGGTATTTTCAATCAAAATATTGAATTCTACAAAGTTGTTTTCAAGTGTTCTAAATTGATTGATTAGATTTAATTCAATACTAATGCATTTAGCATTATTTTTAAGTGTTTATGGTTCTTAGATACTTTTGCTTTGTACGCCAAAAACTAGTTTGTAGCTAATAAGATACACAAAATAAGGTTTTCAGAACCTTCACCCCAGAAGCCTTATGTATCATCAATCCTCCCTTCATGAACATCATTTTTACTTAGAATATACTGTTTTGTGATCAACATAACAGCACCAGAGACCTTAAGTCCTCCACATTCTGACATTTTGAATTTTGTTTGTTCATCTTGTAAAAAATTTAATCGATAATCAAATTTGTTGGGCATAAATTATTTTATTTAATTGAAAAAATCGCGAAGACAATAAAATGTAATAAGTTTGGTAAAGTATTTCACTAAACCAGTAATTCTGATTTTTATTATATTTGAGCAAAAAGATCCCATTCTCATATTATTTTTTAAAATTCATTGTTTGTTATTTTGAGACCGGATCTTTATTAATAATGAAAAGCTGTGATTGAAAAGAATTGATTCACGTAAACTTTTGACTAAATGGTTGAAATACTATTAACTTTGTCTCCAATAACTCATTTTCAGAACATATGTAAATTTAATATTTACTTCGGAGAAAAATCAGGAAATATGGTGGTGTGTATTTATAGAACACATTTATAGAACACGTGTGGTGTGTATTTATAGAATTACCGCAAAACCGAACATGTACAATCTTCGATCACAAATCACATCATTACTATTATTATTGTTAATTTGCTCTTAATCAGTTTCTAATTGTGACTGCATTATATTATGCTAATGAAATTTGTTTTGCTATGTCATCTATGCGCAAAATAGTCAAACAAGATAAATTGTTTGGCTTAGTGTTCATCTATTCAGCTAAATTTTATGCTTTTTGGGCATTGATGTCTTTATTATTTTAAAAGAAATAATTTTTTACTTAATGACATTCTCTATGTTTTGTACCAGAACTTGAAATGAATTCCTTTATCATTAACAAAGCAATTGTAGGCCTAAATCACCATGTAATACATTTAAAAAGAACGAAAACAGCATTACTGCTCTTAAGAAGATTACACGCGTGCACATCAAGAGTTCGTCCTACGACCTTGTACAAGCAACCGTCAAAATCGCCGAGTTTGTTTAGGAACATTATCACATGATGCCGAGAAACCAATTAATCTATGATTATAGTGTCAGATATTCAAAGACTCTGGCCTGGGCCACGAGTTTTCTTTGGTGTGAAGCATGTACTCGTAAGTATGCGATCTCGTATTAATTTCTAAGAGGAAATACGTTTTAACATCTAATTTTGAAGACACACATTTTATTTTCGGGTAAAAAAAAGAAACCAGGGACGCATTCCACCATGAGCCCGTTTTCCGTGCCAGCGCCACCGCCGATGACCGCTAGATTCCGCGAGCGCGAACCCGCTCTGAAATGTAGCAACGCGTGCTGCACCCGCGTCCCATTGCGTCAGGGCCTCGGTGGGCGCCGGTTGCGCAACGCGCCCAGGCTCCGCTTTGAAAGCGCGGAGCTGCAGACGGCCCCGCACGCATCCCCTGCCCCGCCCCCTCCCATCTAATGCACGCCTGCCTGCCTTCGGACGGCGACGAACCGGTCAGGGGCGATGGCGCCCTCCTCTGCCTTCGTCTCCGTCCAAGCCACCGCTCGGGCCCACGTCTATGCTTAAGCCCGGCCTTCGTCCTTGTATCCGCTCGCTCGTCCTCAACGAATTCGCCAGCGCCTTCGTGAAAGCGTTTACCCGCGTCTTCCCCAACGTCTGCCCACGAATCTGTTAACGTTTCCGCCCTCACCTCTGCCCTCGCCCCGCCCTCGCCACTCCGCCCTCGCCACTCCGCCCTCGCCATTCCGCCCTCGCCACTCCGCCCTCGCCACTCCGCCCTCGCCACTCCGCCCTGGCCCCTCCGCCCTCGCCACTCCGCCCTGGCCACTCCGCCCTGGCCACTCAGCCCTGGCCACTCCGCCCTCGCCACTCCGCCCTCGCCACTCCGCCCTCGCCACTCCGCCCTCGCCACTCCGCCCTCGCCACTCCGCCCTCGCCACTCCGCCCTCGCCACTCCGCCCTCGCCACTCCGCCCTCGCCACTCCGCCCTCGCCACTCCGCCCTCGCCCCTCTGCCCTGGCCACCTGCCCTGGCCACCTGGCCCTGTCACTCCTGCCCTGGCGCCATCGCCTGGCCACTCCTGCCCTGGCTTACCCTGGCTCCCTGGCCACTCCTCCCTGGCCACCCTGCCCTGGCCACCTGCCCTCGCCACTCCGCCCTCGCCACTCCGTCCTCGCCACTCCGCCCTCGCCACTCCGCCCTCGCCACTCCGCCCTCGCCACTCCGCCCTCGCCACTCCGCCCTCGCCTCCTCTCACATTTCCGCTTGCATCTATTTCAACGCACCAAACCCCGTCACCGCCAAAGCATCTCTTCGCGTCTTCCTGATCGTATCTACTCCTACCTCTACAAATACATTCCGCTCGCGATTCCACCAACGTTCGCGCAACCCCCGAACCAATGAATCCACGAACGGCCTCTCCTTCACCCATAGTCGCCTCCACCCATGCATCTGTCGGCGACTCCTCCCAAGCCTTCCCTATGATGCCGATTACACTTGCGACACGCTAACTCCTCCTTTGCTCTTGACAAGAAACTCTGTGATTGCACCTCCACGCATAGCCGTATTCTGTTTATTCTCCGCTGCTGTCTCCGCCAAAGCATCAACCCAAATGTGTCCGTCGCTGAGCTAGTCTCTGACCCTCGCCTCCATACACACACTTATACACACACTTATACGCTCACGCTTACATTTCTCCACCCACTTTTCCTGGTCAATTTTTATGTCTGATTCTAGTAGTGTAACGGTACTTGCCTCGTCCCTATCAACAAAACTACCGCAGCCTTTGCCTACATCCACATATTTGCCATGGTCTCCGCCTTCTTTTTGTCGAGTAAGACACACTTAAATTGACATACAGTGTACCTAGAAACTCTCTTTGTAGTAGCACCATACTTTTGAGAATGTAGCAACAAAAATTATGTTGTTAGCACGAGCTGCAGTTTGTAACAATGGAGACGTAAATTACGTACTCACCACAACCATAGCTGCTGAAAGTATTGTCCTCTTCACTTATTTCCCAGTGATTTGGATGCTACAAACATTTAACAACGTCATCACATGTACACAAGAGAATTAGTAGTGACATCAGTAAGGTTACAATCTCTAATACTCTTCCTCCCCGCTCCAATTTGTGACCCGAAAGTCTTTCATTTCGGCCGTTAGTGTGTCGCATGTGACGAAAATAAATTATAATAATATCCTAATATGGTTTTTATCTTTGCAACCGTACTACGTTCACGCAATACTTTGGCATCATTATTTAGAGGAAAGGAGTCATTACGCGATCACGGTCGTGTCGCATGCTGAGATGGCGCCGTTGTCACTGCGGCTTGACGCAATCGGAGCTACATTTAGCCTCTTGCGCGGCGTAGCTACTCGGAGCTTGCAAAACAAACGGACTCGCTATGAATAGGGATCTAGCACGATTACAAGTTTAGGTCGTAAGACCCCCACTAATTGTAACATAAATTCAGCTTGAAAGGTTTGTTATCCGGAATAAATTTAAATTTTGCATTTTATTACGTCACGAACGTCTGAATCTATCGCTCTTACTCCGCAGTACGTAACGACACGTTTCACATCACTGCCGCTGCGTCCCCGATGCCGCTCGGTCGACTTTTTTTTCATTCCCTCTGGCGACTATGTGATACACTGATCTGCTCTCCAGTCTTTTCTCTGCCATCACATCTCATTAATCAGTACGATTCACTTTGTAATTGCTCGTGCGGTTATTGAATGGTTGCTGTTAGTCCTTTTGACGAGATTCAATTTAATTCAATGCCCACGTAATATTTGAACACCGCAGGGTCGCATCGCTTCAAACGTCCTACCGCCCTTGGCCGCAGATACGAACCGTTCCTTGATTACAAATCATGTCTGGCATTGAAGATTCGTTTCAATTCAACCTGCGGTCTAACTAGCAGAGCCTTCTTTTGACCTGCGAGGAAGTATCATGTGAATTGAACTGATTAATAATGGTAACGGCGTACGATGCGAGAGCGGTTATGCACAATGAGCCCCTCTCGCAGCGTACGCAGAACAGCAGTCGCCGGAGGGCAGCCGTCATGGTGAAAGCAGTAACAGCGGGGCTGGAGGGGGAATCGAGAATATGGACGGTTATGAAGAGAGAGAGCAGCCCACGTTGAGCGAATTCAGGAAAAATGATACATTTATATTACATATCTATAGGCAATATACCAGCTTAAGTGGTTCAGAGCAATCTTTCCTTCCTCATCTCCGTCCTATATACTTACACGCACTATACTACAAACACGTCGAGAGAGCAGTCGGAGCTTAGGGATTATCTCGGATGGAGCAGTGTCATGCTGGTGGGAGATACCTGGTTTGGGAAAACTCCGCTAGTCGACG
The DNA here is from genome assembly GCA_011170035.1 of Teleogryllus occipitalis. Classification (NCBI taxonomy): domain Eukaryota; kingdom Metazoa; phylum Arthropoda; class Insecta; order Orthoptera; family Gryllidae; genus Teleogryllus; species Teleogryllus occipitalis. The sequence goes on from BLKR01002334.1 coordinate 113,622, forward strand.
GGTAGGTTCGGCGTCCGATGTCGCCATCTGGCAGGGAAGATCACCGCCATTTCCCGCAATAAAAATGCAATTTAATTACGGGACTAATGACCTCAGCAGTTGACGCACCCTTAATCGTTATCAAACAGGCAATATCATGGTTAATGTTTTGTATCCTTATTCATAGATGGCAGTAGTTTTGAAATGAAGATTGGATATTTTCTACGTTGTACAGAATCATGCCCAAATAAACCAATTTATAATTTCAATTTTATTAATTCAATGCGTTGTTCTCTTTTTGCTTAACACAGGCCAATTGGAGATGGCGACAGATGATGGGATAGAGTACTTGGAGATAGCATCGCCGGTCTTCTGATAGCATCTCCCTGCCTCCACATACGGGCATTGTTTTCCAAACACATTTACAAAAATTCTTTAACATTTTTGTTCTTTGATGAACTTATTTTTCTACTTGGAAACTTTTAAAGAAATTATGCTAAATTGTTAAAGGGAAACTCCTTCACTACAAAGTGCAGTTTATAATAACTTGATAGTTTCAGCTGATATCTTGTGATGTATTATGGTTTTGTGATCTTGGTGCATTGTAGTTTGTATTTGATTAATTAGACCCTAGTTGCACCACTGATGATGAGAAATGTTTCGCCGCAACTACATTGGTTGTAAGGATTTATATGTCATCATATTTAAAGTCTTAATTAAATGATGGATGCGTTTATCTCATCACATTCATATCTCAATGCAGTTTGTAGTAATTTATGTCTGCGCCTTTTAACTCTACAATATATATTGAATCATAAAGAATGTTACATGTACGTGCACATTCAAAGTGTGTAATATGTCTGTAATATACATTCTCAATTACTTAAAACTCTAATGAAATAATCATCAATAATATTTTATAATCAATTTAAAGTAATATTTATTTTAAAGGAAAATTTTGTAAAATGAACACTTTCAAATATCAAGTGTTTAGTGTTGTTGAGTTCAGTTTAATCACTTCAGATTATTATTATTATTATTATTATTATTATTATTATTATTATTATTATTATTATTATTATTATTATTATTATTAATGACACCTCATATACATAGAGCATACAAAAATTGTACATCTGTGAAATGACGTCATTTTTTAGAAATTTCCTCTCGATTCTAGACATTGAAATGTTGGTAGTCTTCTATATCGGCTTCCGTAGGTTTTCAGGAAGATCTAATTCCCTCTGATTTTGATTGTAAGGTCTTTGGGATGCCACCAGTGCTCGATATTAGAACAAGAATTTTTCTCATTTGTCTGCATTCCGCTCTCGTCTGATAGTCTTAGAGAGAACCACATACTTAGTATTGTGTTCTGTGCATTTCAACTTGAGATCTGAAGTGTTCAAAGCAAATAAATCAGTAATGTCGACTTGTCTGCCTGTCTTTACGGAACTTAACAATATCAGGTCGATTAATGATGACTGTTCTGTCTGTAAGAATCGTTCTGTCCCAGAACAAACAATAACAACATACTGTCCGGCACTCACGCATCAGATGTTAACTGGTACTTCCGAGCCAATTCTTGGGGAAATATTTTCGCTTGTGAATCGAAACTGTTATTGAACTGCTTGTGAATCCAACTCTACAGTGCAACCGGATGTAATGTGCTGTATTGATTCAATTTGTTCGCAACGATATTGTCAATGGTCATCTTCCACACTTTGATCTTTAAGGATATACTTCCTGTAATTGTGTGTTGGATTTACTTTATCTTGTATGGCAACCATGAATCCTTCCGTTTCAAAGAAGATTTGCCATGAGATCAACCAGTAGTACGATGCTTACATTTCGGCATGTGCTTGGCTGATTTCATTTGGACGTCTACCTTATAAGAGATTTGGTTTTCACAGATCACGGTTTTGCCAAATACAGAGTGCCGTAAGATTTACTTCTGATTGACACACTTTTATTGGTGTTTACTCATCCACTATGCAAACCAGATCGTGTAATAGGTCTTATTATTACTACTAGCTGAAGTACCCGGCGTTGCTCGCGCATTTATTACAGAAAATTATTATACAGGAAGAGGAATTCAATCTTTTCATGGCCTGCAGCGGGACCTACCTTTATTTCATCCATTGTGTCCCTTCTCCGCCCTACTCCCTGACTTGCTCTGCCCGGCCACGCTACAATAGCTGTCTTCTCTTGACTCCCATTTGGAAATTTCCGGATTACCTCGCTCACTTTTCCACAAATAATTACATTTTTCTTGTTTGAAGTTCCAGCATCTAAACATTCACTTTATAACTAAAAGCAATAAACAAATCTAAACTACAAAATAAAATACTTGTAGACTCACATATATAATTTTTGAGGAGTTTTATATAATATTCCAACACTATCAATAAATTGACACGTTGTAAAACTTATCCAATTTTTATATTTTTGCTTCTATTGTGTTCAAAAAGAAAGTTTTGAAACTGATATGTCGACTCGTGAACTTGAAGACACTTACTGTTTTAAGCTGAGTATAACATGCGGAAGTTCGTGCACGGGTATGGTAGTAGGTAGATCCGGGGTAATAGTTATAGATGTCATAACGTAATTGATGAATCATAATCATAAAAATAAATGAAAATACTTGTATATATTCTGAAACATAATTACCAGTTTTTATGCTTCTGAAGACGACAAAAATATGTATGTTTAATGTCCTATGTGCTAGTAACATGTAGTATAAAGCTTATTCAGGAAAATCAATTCATGACTGATACATTAGAAAACTAATGATCCACCAACATTACACTATGTGTAAATAATAAATTGACAATGCACTGAGCCACATAACAAAAAAATATTAGCATCATTATTTTATCCCAAGTGAGATTATGGATCCTGAAATATGAGTAATAGAAACCAAGGACTCCCAGATATTATTTGCTTAGACAAATTAATTTTTAGAAAAATATGAATGAACTAATTTATTGGGAGCAATTGATATGTAAAACAACTTTACAGATTAGTCTTAATATGTAAATGATCATTCCTAAATTACCACTGCACAGAAATTCATCACATATTGAAGAAAAAAATTCACTGGGTTTACAGAATCATAAATTACTTTCCATTTTTTCAATTTCTACGGGAGAGCTGAATAATAGAAACTAAGAACTCCCAGATTTATTTTTTTGCTCAGACAAACTTTTTGTTAGATAAATTAATTTCTGCCTATTTTTTATAGAAAAGTATGGATGAATTCAATTATTGGGAGCAATTGATATGCAAAACTAAAGCACATATTAGTCTTAATAAATAAATGATCATTCTTTAATTATCATCCAATGCCAATCATATGCCAAACAACTGTTCAGATTAGTCTTAATACGTAAATGATTATTCCTAAATTGCATACCACTGCTCAAAACTCCACTTATTGAAGAAAAACTTTTACTGGGTGGGATGAAAACATACAAACATTTTCCATTTTACCAGTATGAACATGAATACTGAAAAATAGAAACAAAGGACTCCCAGATTTTTTATTTGCTTAGACAAAATATTTTGAGATAAATTAATTTTTTCCAATTATTTATTGAAAAATATTTATGAATTTTCATTCATTCATTCATTCATTCATTCATTAGGAGCCAGTGACATGCAAAACCACTGCACATATTAGTCTTAATATTGTAATGATTATTGCTTAATTACCAACCACTGCACTAAACTTCTTTGCATGTAAAAGAAAAAAGTACAACTGCAATTAATATGACAAACAACTGTACAGATTAGTCTTAATATGCAAATGATCGTTCTTCAATTACACTCCACTTTTCAAACTGCCTTCGCATATTGAAGAAAGAAGTTTACTGAATGGACTGAAAACATATACACATTTTCCATTTTACTATTTTGAACCTAAGAACTGTGTAAATAGTCAAATTGAAAGTCCTAATAAACAGCTGCCCTACTACTTAGAGAATTATTCACATTTCTCCGCTTCTTGCAGTATTGTTTTCAATGGGGCAAGTGAGTATTTCAGCAAGTCGATCTTCCCTCTGAGTAACCGATTCAAAATTTTAGTAGACTGTCCAACTCTTGGCATTTGTAATCTGTTTTGACAATTGTGACACTCTTTTATTCAAACAATTCAGTTGTCACAAATTTCTGTAAAAAAGACGTTGCTTAGATTGTATACGATATGTGTATATTGTACATTGTACATTACTGTGTATTCTGTACTGTATATTATTGTACTTTTTATTCTCTCAGCCTACCTCAATTATTAAACACTTTCAAACTCACAATGATTATTTACCACTTCAGTTACGACTTCCTTTCAAATGTTCACACAAGGACATTACATAACCTTATTCAAACTGTAATGAATTTCGTAATAATTCTGGACATTGATGAAATCAGTAGTAGATCTCAGACGTCATCCTCTGGTGGCGCGTAGCTAAACTATTGGCATTGATGCACCCTTGGATCTGTGATGTAAGGCTAGGCGAAAAATGTCCAGAAAAGTAATTATTTTAAAAATATATTACTGTTTATGTTCGTAAATCATAGCCTATAGTACTCCAGGCCTTTAAAGGATGCTAGCACAAAAGTTTCATCAGCATTGGTTCCGTAGATTCAGAGATTACCGCGCTGGAAGACAACGCACTTCTGTCTTTCTATATTAGTATAGATTATTATTATTATTATTATTATTATTATTATTATTATTATTATTATTATTATTATTATTATTATTATTATTATATACCGGAATTCTCGTAACTTAACTGTGAGGAAGAATATTTTTCTGGCTGACGTGTGTATTTTTATTCATAATCTAAACAAGACATTGTTTCTCTGAGAAGAAAGAGGCAAGAAAGGAAAATTGCATTAATTATGTCAATTGTGTTCTCATGTAATCATTTGGTCTCACTTTTTATGAAAATCATGTTTTAATTGATGATTTGTTTCGAGAATAACACAATGATGTAAGAAGATAATTCATTAACATATCTTCCTTGACAAATAATGCTATTTTTACCAGGTCATTCCACCTTTCTCTAGAAATGAAATTATTATCACCAGCCGGAGTATAATCTGTGGAGCTCAACTCTCCATATGCAAATGACCTATTCTCGTGAACTCTCAGTTCTGAGAAAGGACTGTTGATGTGACATAACGAGACCTGGAGAAACCGGAATGTATAGTGGCGTGAAGAATGCGAGTTACGTGTTGATGACGAAGGAGGAGAGGGAGGAGAAAGAAAAATTGGAAAAAAGAAGAACGCAAAATCCGGAGCACGCCAGCAAACGAAAGCGTCAGTTGGGGAAATCCCCGTCGACAACTTCATCTGGAAAGACCGCCCGCAGCTCTAATCAGAGGATTTCAAAGGTCCATTTCGTAGTGAACGAGAAAACGACACTCCGATATGTATGTCACTGTGAAAGTGTGATGCAACAGTGTTTTTGTTTCGATTGGATTTTCGTGTTTCTCCGTCCAACTGCCTCTTATCTCGAACGAAGGTATTTTTACAAACGTAACTAATAAATAACATTCCTAAATAATAATATATTTTGAAAATTGAAACAAAGCTATTGCTTTGATTTTATCAGACTCATGAATATATATCCTGAGATGAAGGCTTGGTTCGAATAAGTTTATATTACGAGGGGGGGAAACCCTAATACTCCACTTGGGTACATTTTGTGTTAATTAAGAAGCAGAATTTGTAGTGTAAGTCGAAAGTCAGACAATCCGTAATCGTGTCAGAAACGCAGCGTGTTTTATTTGTTTTTTTCAAAAGGTAATATCTTTCGTGCTATTAGTAAACTTTGCAAAGGATTTTACACCACTAAGACAATTATATTTCAGCTTCTTTGAGTTTTAGAACTTCTCGAATGTTCCAAGGCTATGAAGCTCTTTCTCTTTAACATAGTACCATATCACTTTTATTATTTTGTCTTTTAGAGAAAATAGTCATTTAACTACATGTATTTTTATACCACGAGACTTTTGAAACAATTGAATTTACGCCTCGATTATAGATGTCAGTTTCAAACGTTGAATTTGCTGAATTGAAAAATTGATTGTTTAAAATACCATTGTTTTATAAATTCAAATTTAAATTAATACAATACATTATATCAAAATAAATGGTAGAGTATCTCTCTTGTTTTTTAATAGAACCTAACTTTGAATTTTCGCGTCATCTTATTTTCGTTAATACTGATGGAATATTGATAAACAGAGGAGTGCGACAAGGATGTACAGTCACACTAACACTTTAATATTTATATTGATGACATACAAAATTAGAAGGAAATTATTTACAAAGGTATTAAGATATCAAAAGAAAATATTTTAAATATTTTACACTACACAGACGACGCTTTAATATTCCAGAAAAGAGAAGATGATTTACAGTATGCATCATTCCACTTAAATCATTTATGTAAAAATACGATGTTGAAATTTCGAAAGAAACATCGAAACAAAGATGATGGTATTTTGTGGAAAACATCTAATACCATCCAAAATTATTTTGGATAAGATAATTTTAGAGCAAGGTTCCAGTTTCAGCTATTTAGGTTGTCAAGTCGATCAAGAAACCATTAAATACATCAACATTAAATTGGCAAGGTTCCAAAGAATTTGTGTTACTATACGTAATACATTAAAAAATAAGACACGGGAAGATACAAGAATAAAGTTCTATAAGACTATGGCTCTTCCAGCTCTTCTGTACGGCAGCAAAAGTTGGATACCAACAAAAGAACCTTAAGTAGAATACAGAAATGAAATGAAGTTTATTAGTAGAACACTAGGCTTCACAAAAGAAGATCATATTCGCAACGAGAAAATTAGAGAAAAACTATATGCCGAAGAAGTTGGAAGCAAAATAACCAAATACTGAAATAACTGGTATTAACATACACAAACACAAAGGATGGATAATAAAGACTACCTAAATTAGCATTACTTTATAAACTGCATGGAAGAAGAGACGTGGGCAGACCCAAAAAACGATGGAAGGAAAACTTGTGAAGACGGAACAGGCTCAAGCCCAATCCATGAAGTGCAGAAGACGATATACGTTCGTGACGCATGCTTCAAATATCATGCGGGCTCAAACTGCCTGGAGAGGCAGCGTGACGGAGCGATGAGCGATCTTGAGATAACCGTCCAGCCGGCACGAGCCTTTTGCACGATCTCCACGTCCAGTTTACAGGACGACGAGTCTATTTTTTCATATCGATAATGTGACGTCATTTTTCTGTAAAATGAAACGTGAAATATTGCATTTGTAAGTAGATGTATTCGAAATTGCAGAATAAAACTATTAAATTAAATTTCAAATAGGACAATATTATATTATCGAGAAGTAAAATATGTTACACAAGATAGATTAGTGGAAGTTACTTCCAAACCCATTTTTTTAAATGTGAAAATATGTCGAATTTCCTTCGAAGAACAGTGTAATTTATTTTTCATTGTTGTTCTACTTCATTTGGTGTCTTAATGCAGTATTGTTTTACATAAATTTATATTTTGGATTGTTTGGATTTTTATGAATGTAGTTCTCATGAAGTTTGTAATTGTGTTTTCTCAAAATACAACATTTTATGTGCGAAATAGGAGACATGTTACGCCCCCACTTTTGGAGGTTGATTTCACTCCTTTACGTTTTTACCACGAAAAGGAAAAGAACACGGAAGTTTATTTCTTCATCCCGCCATCAAAATATTCAAAATTCAACAAAATCCGCGATTCATCAAGACCTTTATTTTGTCAGTCAAACGGGCTAGAGGGGATGTTGGTTTCATTATAGTGCGAGAGAGTTTTCTTATTTCATTTTTCTAGATGCGAAAGAAATGGTGGCGAGTTATTTTGTCGACTTCTGTTACAAAGGAGAAAAAAGTTCTAGTGATCAAATTGCAAAAACCATCATCATTAACGTTATTCGTTAATAAAAGAAAGAATTTCAAACGAATTTATTATATAATTCGATTACACGATAATTCAGGAGTAACAAAGAGAAGATAGACAAGAAAACATTTTCCCGTAGTCTGATTGACAAGTTCATACTGTCCAATCGCGGATGCTGACGTGATTCTGCCAAGGAGAAGAGTGCGGAAGGGGATTCGTGTGTTTTCCTTGGTAATTGGGTTGGCGGTGCCTCTCACGTGTGGACGCGACAGCGAGTGCGTTGATGCAAGGCGCGAGCGTGTGAAAGTCAATGCCCAATGGATTCGCAGTCGCTCGGCTCCAATGTCTCGAAGCTTCCGCGGGGGCGTGCAGCTTCGCCTCGATTCTCACCTCAGCCCCTCGAGGTAACAGTTCCATCAACTCTGATCCCAATGGCCGTTACAATGACGCTTTTAACTTTCGTTCCTACTCAGACCCTTGTCATCTACGGTGAGGAGGAAGCTTAAAATTTCAAACCAGATATTATTCGTAGTGAAGTGAAAACATTGTTATAATATTGGTAAAAGCAAGAATTATGACATTCATTTTCAAAGCATTGCGTTATAAGCTTGTCGTGAAATTTAGAGTGCTCGATTGAATCTCAAGCCACTGGGGTCAATTAATGTAGGTTGCGGAACCGCACACCATGCACAAAATGATAAATAGCAAAGAAATGTGTTGATGAAATATGTATAATATGAATTCAGACGATGTAAACATTGTCCATTTTACATTTTAAAATACTCGAAAAATATACGAAGTTATTACAATTCAGAAGTGATAGATTACTAAATAATTTCTTAATATTTCTTCAAAATTAAATTATCTAATCTTATTTATTCAAAATGTGCTATAAAATCGACTATTGATGATACTGTAATGATGATTTACGATTAACAGTAACTTGGCTTTCCATTTTATTAGAATAAGGCATACATGTAAAAATATATAATGAAATACTCTTGTAGCGTGGATGCCAATAAGGAAGGAAAATATTGACATTTACGTCAGAGCAACATGGCACTCGTTATAATTACGAGCGTGTATCTCGAAAACCAGTTCGTGAAGTACAGAGTGCCTTCGCGTTGACCGGCCGCCCACAATATCGCAATTGTGAAACCGGAATTCGAAATGGAGAATTGGTTAACGCGGCCGCTACAATGGCGTGCGACGTGAATGAGAGTGGCAAGTAAGCGCCCGGGGAAAGGCATCCGGGCGACGCACAAAGAGCCGGTTAGCGAAGCGCTGCCGCCCCCGGGGCGCGCTCTCAGGCACCGCGTCGGCGCTTAGATTCCTCTCAAGGCAACGCGCTGTGCCTCACCCCGCCCCGCCCAGCTCGCCCACGCCTCTCTTCGCCCCGCCCCGCCCCTCCCCCCACATCACGTCACGCCTCTCTCGGACACGCCACGCTTCGCATCACGCCCCGCGTCTCGTCACGCTACACGACACGTCACTCCACGCGTCGCGTCACGTCATGCCACGTAACGCGTCACGCCACGCTTTTCGCTCGGCTTCGCACCGTGCCACCATGCTCCCCGCGTCACCACTCGTCTCTTCCCAGGCTCACTCCCGGACCACCCCGCGGCTCGCCTAGCGTCTCGTCTCACCGCTCTTTCCACGGGCACCGACACGGGCACCGACACGGGCACCGACACGGGCACCGACACGGGCACCGACACGGGCACCGACACGGGCACCGACACGGGCACCGACACGGGCACCGACACGGGCACCGACACGCGCACCGACACGGGCACCGACACGGGCACCGACACGGGCACCGACACGGGCACCGACACGGGCACCGACACGGGCACCGACACGCGCACCGTCACGCGCTCCGACACGCGCTCCGACGCGCGCTCCGACGCGCGCTCCGACGCGCGCTCCGACGCGCGCTCCGACGCGCGCTCCGACGCGCGCTCCGACGCGCGCTCCGACGCGCGCTCCGACACGCGTTTCGACACGCGTTTCGACACGAGCACCGACACGGGCAACGTCGTGCATTCCGACACGGGCTCCGACATGGGTCCGACATGTGGACTCACACGCTCGTCGACTTTCGTGCTGACGTTCTTTCTGCCAAAATTTCCAGCGGTATTCCTCACGACCCCTGCTCCACCCTCCCTCCACCATCCCTCCACCCTCCCTCCACCCTCCCTTCACTCTCCCTGCGCCCTGCCCCTTCCCTCCGCTCCACCACTCTCTTCCTGCTCCGGCCTGTGTCACCCGCTCTGCTCTTCCCCGCACATCGCGCCACGCCCTGACCCATCTTGACTCGTTCCTTCTCGCCGCGCCTCGCTCCATCCTACCCACCCCGCGCCGTCCCTGCCCAACCTCGTCTTGTTTCTATCGTACCTATCTCCGCCTCGCTCCCAACCCCGTCTTAACCCGCAACGGAGGGTTAAAGAACGAGAGAGCAACCCGGCTCTAGTGAAGAGGGGACGCAACATAGTGGGTTGCTGGTAAGGTTTTGGGAGTTGGAAGAGGATACAGTTAAGTGAAGTCGTAGGCTTCCGCGGCCAGAGTCATGTAAATGATCTTGGCTGTCCAGGTGACACCGCGTCGAAGGCTGTGTTGTCGACGTTTTCGACCATTTTGTCGTGGTTTTCCTCACAACAGCCCTGAGGAAGACCACGACAAGATGGTCGAAACGTCGGCAACACAGCCTTCGACGCGGCGCCACCTGGACAGCCAAGATCATTCACAGGATGCAGTAAACTTCCGGAAGCAAACAAGCAGGCCGCCACCTGCCGGTCGGATTTCACGGACATGGCACTCACGCATGCTTCAACCAAAACTGTGAATCGAGGCTGGACCAATTTGTCCATAGTTGAAAATGCCATGTTCCCCTGGCGGTGCAATCTAGTTGCGTAATAACGTTGCTCTGAACCAACGCCCTCTTTAAGAGGAAAACTTCGTAGTGCGTAGTAAACGCTGCACGTGCTACGGTCGACCAGCGCATTGCTAGAATTTTTGTAAATTGGAGATGATTTGTATAATATCTATCTTTTCCATTGCAACATGTATTTTCCTCATCCGAAAATAGATAGGGCATGCTGAACGGAACTAATCGTTACACCGAGATTGTGGATTTGAAATCCGCGAAAGGAATGATTTTTTCAGTTGATGTTTTTTTGTAGAATGATGTACCCAGTACATTATATTTGGTATATTCTTTTAACCTAGACTTTTCCTTCCCCCTTTCATCACCCGGTTATTACTATGAGTGTGAACAATGCCAATGATACGCGACGCAACGGACTTATGGGTCTCTGTGATCAGCATTGTCTGGATTAAACGTAACTTCTTGCCACGAAGCCAGTAAAAGTAATGATGGGCTCACAAGTAACATTGTTCCGGAGAAAGTAGGTACCCACACGGGCTTACGAGCCGCAAGGGCGTGATGGTTAAGACGTTTGGGAAGTATCAAGGAGGTGACTACACCCGCAGTTGTTTCTCATCTGGAAGGGGACGTCCTATTGTTGACACCTGGTCGTGTGGAAAAAAACTAAAATAGAAAAACGTACAATATGTTGTAAAATCTAAGTATAATTAAGTCAATAGTCACGTGGTTCATTGACTTTACTCTACGACGACTTCATATTCAAATTGAGTCCCTGGTGTTAATGCATTATTTTCTAAACATTTAAGTAGGTCAAGATTATGTTATCATGAAACAATGTTTGTGGAATTATAATTTATACTAGTAAATAACACAATTTTATTTGATATTTAGATTTTTCTGTTGTGATACTTTGGAATAATGTGGTCACTCCTAACAAATATTCATGTTCGTTTGGTTCAATGTATGTATCTACATTTATTTTCAAAGTGCATTGGAGAGTGTTCTGATGTTTTCAGCATGTGTTTGGACAATAAGTGCTTTATCAAGGCAGAGAAGTTAATTGCTGATTTCAGTAACTATCTGGTGAGCGAGGTGCACCGGGCGGGGGAAGGAGGAGTGGATGGGAATGCTCACGCCTCTTGTGTGCAGGGAATGGCAATTTACCGCGTGCATTGCTTCAACAGAGTGACAAAGATAAAAGGCTAGGGAAGGCAGCGTTTTATGTAGAAGCCGATCAAGGTACACATTTTAGCGAGCAACATAGAGTCGTTCCTGATGTGGGCGATCGATTAACATTACTAATGTAAGCATTATTGTAGGGGAAGGCTATCTCAATTCATAAGTACCATACTAAATAAGGCCGTAATTATTGTGACCATAATCGGTTAATAGGCAACCATCATCAGAGAGTATCACATTTCTGAATGAAGTTTGAATACGAATTGAAGTTTCGTATGTGTCATGCTATCGTGTTGGTAATTGACTTGAAAATCACAGAAGATCTGAGACAACGCTAGACTAGTGAATACGAAGCGTGATATTCTTGTGTTCATTTCTTTTTTTGTGGTTAATAAAAGATCTTCGAGCCTACTACCACTGTGATTTTTACAACCAGGTTGAAATGAACAGTGAAACCTGTCTTCACCGGTGACGATGATTCTATCGAAAATCGTCTGAATATTTGGCCGCTAAATGGAGCTTATGAGAATGTGGAAAGGGGGGCACCAGATGTTTAACTTTGTTATTTGCAATGAAATAAATAATGCGCATGTGCTTACCTATTTATTTACAATTAATTAACAAAATACGGAAAACGTTTTGCTCGTGCCTGCTTACATAGATTGATTGCATCAATTGATTGAATGGAACAGAAAGGAACAAATTCGTTTTTGTTATCATAGTAGTGAAAAACCCAACGTGGACCACAAAAATGTCGATGAATAGTTCAAGGACCTAAGTTTTCGTCGCTACACCGCCTCCTGCTCCCACCCTCCTTTTCTCACGCGAGTGAACTGACACTCGTGAGCTTAGATAAGCGCCAGCTCAGTCACTTTGACAGTTGTAGCACGCGTTTGTGGCGCAGCATGTGGCCTTGAACTACAGATAACTACTGCGTGTCAAAAATTACCGTAACAGTGACACGCAAGAGTGAACTTACAAATGTAATAAACCGATAAAGATAAAAATATTTTTAATTTTGGTAAATAAAAATGTATTAATTTAAAATGACTATTTCACTCGTGAAATTAAAACTACAACTCATTAATTGTACATACATAATGCCCCAAACAGGACGGTGTATCTCAGAACATGTATCGTTTTTCTATCCGATTTTGTTTGCCGCTTCTACAAACCGGCCAATAATAAGCTGCGCCTCGTATATCTTAGGAGGTCGTATGTGTCGATCGGGCTGTTCCTGGACATGTGGCTCAGTGCACCAATTTATGTCACTGCAGTGCCTCAGACCGGGAGGCCCTAGAATCGAGTCCTGACAGTGACAAGATTTTCGGCACTTTTCGGTGGGAGAGTCTTGGAAACCCCACTAGCCGACGGTAGGTCGGCGCCGGATCTCGCCATCCAGGGGGGAAGATCATTGCCATCTCCCTAGAAAAAAGCATGCACTACACTAACGGGACTAATGACCGAAGCCGATGACGCGCCCGGAAACACGAAAAAATCAATCAATCAAACTAACAACCAACCATCCATCATCGTTCGCTTTGTTGATGTGCAATAAACAGCGTATGTACATAACCTCGTATAATAACCTCTTTGATTTTAACATGGTTTCTGCTATTTTCAATATTTGGCACATTTTGGAACTCTGTTGAACGTAATTTCATTCGTGGAATATTCCTATTAAATACCACATATAAAAACCACAATGTCATCAGTTCTATTGGGATTCCATAACCGTTCGCCATTGTGATCCCGCGAACCATCAGAGATAATTGTTCTGAAAATCTTACAAATAAAATCAGATGAAAGAGGAGTAAGCTTTAGTCGAGGTCAAAGGTTAATTACTTACTACTCACGTATATTATCTGGAAATTAGTAATACGAAAACGAGACAGATGTTCTTTGCCGTTTCGGCTGAGAGAAACAATTGAGACAATCATGTCACTTTGCAAAGTCATGGCACTTCTGTCTTTCCAGAACTAAAGAAGTATTGCGCTTGGTCCCGGTAGCGACCCTCTTAATTGCGCCTGCCAATTTGCGGTGCCCCTACGTCCACTGTTTGGGCAGTCCTGACTTTCAGAATTAAAAGAAGTGCACTATGCTTGCTTAGGTACAAAATATTTATTGATTTGATTACTGTTTCCGGGCACGTCGACCGCATACGTTATTAGTCCCGTAGGTGTAGTGAATGCTTTCATCATAGGAGGTGGCGATGACCTCCCGCTGGATAGCGACATCTGGCGCCGAGCAACACGTCCGCTAGCCGAAGTACCTATGATTGTTGTCGAACACATTACGACCGACAGTGCTGATGATTAGGAAATCGCAGATTCGCTCTTGTCCGGATGACGGAAGTTTACTTCGTGTGTTTAAGAGTTTGTCACGTAGTTAATATCAAGTTTGAGACGCATGCCAGGAAAAGTTCGTGGGTCGACTGTACTGACTAATAGTCACTGTGACTCCCCTTTCAGGCGTATGTCGGAGCGGCGTCCTGTAGAAACGAACGAGGGAGAGCGCGCGACAATACTTTCCTATTCCATACCCTTCCCTTCTTATCTTCCATAGCCGTATTAGGACGATGTAAGGACGTGCCTCTTATCTTCCACATCTTAACTGGCATACGCCGATAGGGAAGAGGTTACTGTCAGAAATGGACCGAGTAAGATGATAATGAAAAGGATGAGTGTAATTGTGGAGCACCCCCGGATTTTAAAGATTATTAGATGTAGCCAATCCATAATTAAGTGTGCAACGGTTGCCATCAATATTTATGGTCGTTAAAATCAAGTTAACGAAGAATCTTTAAAAATTATTAAAAACTTTCTTCATTAACGTAATATTAATTATCTTAAATACTGATGTTTAATAATTATTAAATAAAGAATGATTAAGTAATTAATAATTATTAATCATTCTTCATCAATTCATGCTTCTTTTTTCGAAAACAAATAAATTGTTAAAAAATATTTTAGTGCCTGTTTTCATCAAGGTCAAAAACCTATTACAATTAAATTAACGACATTAAATACTGACAATAAAACATTTACCTCTTGATTATAATCAATAGGTAATTGTTTTTGAATCTCGTAATCTGATAAGACCTACATAGTGTATCTGTTGTGACGACGGAAACTACCACTCTCCACCGTTACGTAAATTGATTATGCAGGCGAACTCGTCCACGCGAGGCCCCTGCAAAGTGTGAATGCGAGAAATATAATTACTTTAGTATAGTACTGTAGTATTTGTAGAAGAAATTCCATCAAAAGTTTTTATCAGTTCTCGAGATAAGACCTGATCGATTTTATTCTGTGACGTTTTTAAAAACGACCCACAAGAAGAATTTTATGAATCGTGGATGGAAAGTTTAATACTCTTGAAAAATAACCTTAAGTTCATCATGTGTTTCCGCAGGTAGACTCGTCTGGCCGCAATGTGATAAGCAAGAGTGAACGACCGCTGGATCAATAAAAACACTGGCGATAACTCTCTTGAGCGCCTGTAGTCAAGGTAGTTCGGTGCTTGGGCATCAACTGGCAGGAGGCTCCTCCGGTGAGTTCCTTGGGAAGAGGTTTTGCTTTCATCGAAAGGATGCTATATATGTCACTTTGATTTTCAAGATTACGGTAATTTTTTATGATCAACGTTATTTAATATGTCAATGCAACATGTAGATCTTAAAAAGTTAATTCCAAGTGTTTATCTAAAAATAGATTCAAGATTCTTTTAAGCGAATGCTCTAGGTATTTGGACTTCTCCTTATCACAACCATCTATGTCTGATTCTTATGAATGTATCGCTAGTGTTTCCTACATGTTAATAGTGGGCTACTAGGGGGGGGGGGTCAACGAAGGGCCCCAGCGTAATATTTTTTCTTCTATCTTTGTTTAGGTAAGGAGTGTGTTGCATAATTTAGAACTTTCATTGTTAGAACCTATCTGAAACCTAAATGATTGATTCGTCTTTCAACGTTTATCGGATTTTAGAAGAAATTCAACGCCGTCTCCATGGGTAATCGCTTCGTGGGAGTTTCGTTTCGGCGTTCCCTTGCAGCCATGCTTACTCGGAAACACGTTGGGACCTTCATTTAGTACTTGTAAATGTAGTTAACCGTTCTGTAATCGTAGAGACAAAATGAATGTTGAACTAGTTGTTCAAAACAAGGACGTGGCCGTCTGTGTCTTTGCGGTAAAGACCACAATTACAGAAAATATATACGCCCTATGCCAGTCCTCAAGAACTGAAAATGTTGTAACACAAAGTTTCAGAAAATGATTGGGCTATATTTTTTGGACGATGATTAGAGACAACTGTTCTTTAGAGGCATTCATAGCTAGCAAAAAGTTCATTTTTTATCATTTGTACTAAAAATGAGACAATAAAGTGTTTAGATAAATCTATGAATACAACAAAGAAATCAAAAGTCTTTCTTCTGACCACATCAGCTACGAGTACTACTGACCTTAATGCAACATTAAATGTTTTGTATACTGGAACTAAAATAAAATGAAAGGCACTAAGGCTTTCTCAAAAGTAGTATATGACACACGTGGTAAAAGCGATTTTATTCTGCGAGTAGGAAAAGTTGTCCTATCGGCCTCGTGTCGCAATCCTGCGATGTCACTTTTATCACTCACAATCCTACACAATGTCACTTCGCCACTCGTATTATAAATAACTATTTATAATACGTTAGTTGTTAAATATAAAAAATCCTTCAATTATATTCCAATTTATTCTTGGATCCGCCGATGACGTCCCCATTGGTGTTCACCGGGTACCGTGATTTTTTGGTGTGTGACTGTTATATAAGTATCATTAAATTGTATGTACTATTAATGAATATTTTATTTTATCTTTGAATTTAAAGGCTGCCATAATGGGCAAAAATGAAAACGTCATTTTTCACTTTCTTGAATCATTAATTAACTTATAGTTTTGTGTTAAATAAGCCAAGTTTCATCTCATAATGTCACCTCTAGTGAATGTAGAATTTAGCACTTTAAATTTTAAATAATCGCATTTTGATATCATGGCTATTACATTTTATAGAATCATAAAAACTAAGATTTAGCATTTTGTAGAATTTGTTGAGAAAATTATTATTCCGGGAGGACTCTTTGAGAAAAATTATTTTGATACTTTGATGCTTTTTAAATTTTCCCATTAAAATAAGGAAAAAACAGAAAGTACTGAATACTTCTCCATTTGTGAACTTCTGTAACCTATAAACACGTAAGAAGCATAAGAAGTAATTAATATATTTATCTCTGTAGTAATAGCAATTAAAATGCCACTGTGAAATTAAAAATTCACACCTACCAAGCAGAATTCAGAAAAGGAGCGAAATCCTTTAATTAAACTATAACACAGACCTAGCCAAGGTATTTGCCGTCGCCCATGAATCATGAACAAAAATGTGCATCACATATTACGTACCTACGACAACTACATATAAACAACGAATGAATAAAACTAAATTACGGGAGTAAGCGTTAAGTTAGATAACTTATGTAACAACATAAAATATTTAACGTGAATGAATTAATGTGTTACGTCTAAATATTTGGTCTTAGGTTTACAAATGTAAAAAATGTAAACATTTGTGTTCTGCAGTTCTAAAACGTACTATATGCAAAGCTGTGTCAGAAGTGGCTAGTTTTATTGTTTTTTTTTTCAATATTTATACGTGTATTTTCTCATACCTGCCTTTACGTTTCGTGGGAAGTTATGTTTTCGTGACTTTATCAGCTTCTTCTAATATTTTATCCGCAATATGTTCAGGGCCGTCGATTTGAAAATATTTCGTGGAATCAAAAATAGATACTTTTCAGAAGCAATATGACGTCATGAAACACGTGCTTCGAATTATAAAGATGTACATGAATTTCTCAAAATTTAAATTATTCGTAAATGGAAACGAAAATATATTGAACGTAACGTGTGTATAAAGGGGTATAATTGCATTCGTGGTATATAAGAAAACTCGATCCTATCGTCGCTCGTTTTCTTGAACATATCACTCATGCAATTATCCCCCTCTTTATACACTGTTTTCGTTAATTCCCATAATACAACGAGAAAAAAAGAAATTGTTAAAAATAGGACTGCGTCTGTTTTATTAAGGTCATCAAAACATAACAATAAAAGAAGTAATTCATGCGCCGTAGACGTAGGGCTTTTCTCTTCTTCCCGTGACCTCCGTACAGCCAAGTGAGGAAGCTGAGATCCTTTGACCCTGAGCGCCCAGGCTTTCAGCATTAGATTTTTAATGGTCCTATTATTTTTAATTTTGTTGTCAGTTAATTATAAATTAATAAACACGGACATGGAAACTGACACTCAAACATTGATGTTTCGTTTTTAATGTCGCATCCATAGTTAGAGAGCGAAAACGAAGGAAACCTAAGTTTATGTTGGGAGGAAGTGGGCGTGACAATTTTAACGCATCGTCGGTGTTGTTTGAACGTTACTTTCTCTTTCCTTTCGTTGTGAGAAACGGTTAATAGTTTGCTTTCGTGTGCTGGACACACTATTTCTGGTAACAAATGAGGGTTGAATAGCGACAAAATATCGGCGTGTTTCTTTGCCCAGCATATGGACCAGGAATGCACTGAAAACTTTAGAAGCCATTTCCCGTAAGTTTAAAATTTACATCTTTAGGGAACATTTTCTCAAAACTTGTAATAGGACAATGCTTGTAATTTAACATAGTATGCAGCACATCAGTGTATATACG
This sequence comes from Teleogryllus occipitalis, assembly GCA_011170035.1. Taxonomy (NCBI): domain Eukaryota; kingdom Metazoa; phylum Arthropoda; class Insecta; order Orthoptera; family Gryllidae; genus Teleogryllus; species Teleogryllus occipitalis. The sequence continues at coordinate 132,335 of BLKR01002334.1, forward strand.
AGTACTTTAACTCGTAACTCGTACTGTAACGGAGCAGAGTTATAAAACCTTAAATACTTTAGACAATATTTTTGTAAATATTAGTAATTTTAACAACAAAACTGGTAGATTAGATGAAATTATATTTAATAAACTAGTAATAAGTTTTAGAAACGGATTCGTTAAAATACATGTAAATAATGAATCTACACTCTCATACATTTTCAAGTATGTAAATTAATAATTTTTGACAAAATGTTCCTTAAATTAAATGGGTGAGATAGGTCAATCCCCTTCACGAATATCTACTTCAATAATAAAGGAGTGAAATAAAAAATTTAAATTGACATTAAAAAACGAGTATACATTAATAACTTACTAGTTATAAAGACTGGAGTAAGCTCACAAGTTTACAAGGAGTTTACAAACGTGATTGTTTTTCAAATTATTTTGGATGAATCACCGTTTCAAAATACCAAAGATAGATTACAAAATCAGCTTTATAACTGATAGGTTACCACCTATCACTTATACTCACTATAACATGATTCGAGAATTTATTGCCTTACTCTTTGTGAGCTCACATGAGTATTGCGTAAAATAGTCACAGTAGAATCACATGTTTTAAAAAAGCCACAATCTTGTATTAGTGAATTGTACACCCGATAGCAAATGAGCGACCGAAAATAACTACATCCTGTACTATGAATAGTTCCTGTCATTATATAATGACACAATTACTGTGGGTCGTAAATTTCTATTTAATCTCATTGGTCTGATCATTTCATGAATACGCTTTTATTAATAATCATTGCGTGCTTAATATATTGTAATTTCCTTTTGTAAAAAAAATCAACGTTTTTTGAGAGAGTACGCAGGGTGAACACGGTTACATCTCATACGTAGGTGTTTGTACCGGATGTAAAGTGTCTAAGTTCCGTCCACCTGGTCGCTGACTCGTTTTATGACGTGACGTCACATTAATTTGGCGCAATCACATGAATGCTTTGGTCACGAATACATGACTGTGAGTTATACAAAGTACTGTCCGTTGCCTCATACATTTTATCGTGCCGTAGCTTACTGCTACACCGCGATCTTATTCTTTCAAGGTAGCTATTTTACCTTGGTGCTTTGGGTTAGTGTCACAATACGTTAAGCTTGTCGTGGAGAAAGATTCTCATCATATGTTGACATTACTGAGTCATAAGGTTTTGTCAGCATTAAGACGATGTTTCATTCTTAAAATACTTCATTAATATAAGTGTATGAAACGAAGTTAAAATTTAAAAATACAGTAACAATCTTTATTAATTTCATAAATATTTTTCTATCATTTTCTTCGTAATGTGTATTACTTTTTGCTTCTTAACGTGAAACAGAATCAAATAGGAACTGAACGAGTTTCTTAGGCTATTTATTTCACACAAGATACAAACTTAACAGTCGAAAAGGTTTGAATGGAAGATTTCCATGCCTTTGAAGCTTGGTAAGCAACCCATGTGATTGCAACCAGCAATGTGATTTCGCAGTATTATTTCTCTATGGGATAAAAGGAAAAAAAATCTACGCGGTACTGTAGGGGAAATTTCTGAAGCGTGAGGAAACATAATTCTTATTAATTACGCTGTTATCTCGTAAAAACGATATAAATATGTAATCATTCGATCGTTGTGCTCAAAAACAAATCGTTCGTTCATTAACGTTAATAAATTTTATATCCTGTCTGAATAAACTAGTCACAAAAATTCGATCATTATAAATCGCAAATAAATAACTTCATATAGGTCATTCATTAGTCAATAAATTATCTTCATGTTTACGCGGAAGAAATGAAACCCTGGCTTTCAGACGTTACCTTTTGACGCTGCTTTTCCTAGAAGCTCCTGCACTGGTATTTCATCAGTAGCGTTGGCTTACCTTCCAATTAACGCAACGGCATGATTCAGTTTCTCAACACGTGCCCCTAATAAACCTGAAATATTTGAGCAGCATATCGCGGGGCAGCAATTTCGTGAAAGTGGATGAATCGATGACAGGAATCACGAGTGCGAGGTGACAACGCAATTATGACGGGCGCGCCCTGGCTCCCGAGGCTCAAAAGTGCATGCGCAGATCGGTGTACGTGAAATACCGCTTCAAATGCGGGGCCCTTAAATCGCGATAGCTGCAAGAAGCCCGACCGGTTCGCCACGAAATGTCGCCGGGCCGACACTTATCTGCGACGCGGCGGACCGTGACGCCGGAGTTAATTCTGCGCGGCTGCCAACGCGTCGCCCCCGTCAACCGGCGCGTCGGCGAAAGGTGCCCGCGTGGGGAAATGAAATGGCCGCCAGGGGCGAAGTAAAAGGGAGAGGGGATGGGTGGTGTTTCTATACAGACAGTACTCTGAATATACAATCGGACACCAGCAAATTACAGTTTTGTCAGGGTAGGAAAACTTTGAAATCTTACAATTACGAGACTAACCGCAGCACGAGGTGGTGTTTGCCGGCTTGGATAGCAGAGGTCGTTAAGGCTGAAGGGCGATAGCTGCCTCGACTCGAAGGGTCGCGGATTCGAATCCCGCCTCGGGCATGGATGTTTGTGAGTGTTCGTGTTGTCCTTGCGTGTTCTTCCTATAGTTTTTGATAGTCTCCCTTCCTTCGGGTTTGATAATCCCCCTACTGTTAAAACAATCACAGTGGTCGCTGTATGATCAAGTTGTTAAAATGAGACCTAAAACAGACGGTCTTTGTGTGAGTGTTTATGTTTGTGTGATCAGGAGAGGTGGCTCAGGGCATCGACTGATGTCACTGCAATTTCCTCCGACCAGTAGGTCCCAGGTTTGAGTCCCGATGGTGACACGATTTTCCACACCCATTTCCCTAGCTAAACAGCTAGAGCGAATTCAGTTACACTCCGAAAGATAATACTAGCGGCAGGCTGCTCTGTTCAGTAGTTTTCTGGGGTATTTGCGATCAACACCAGGTGAATGCCGGAGCAGTACCCTAACAATGGGCCACCGACCGCTGCGATCTTTCCTCCCTATTCTTTGTCCTTTCCTCACACACATATGCGCGCGCGCGCGCACACACACACACACACACACACACACACACACACACACACACACACACACTTTCATGCATGAAGTCGGGAGACCGGTCGGAAACTTAGAGCTTATCTCGTCAGGGGCGGTGCCCCACTGGTGGGAGATACCTGGTGGGGAACACCCAGCTGGCTGACGGTAGGTCGGCGCCGAATCTCACCATCCAGTGGGGATAGATCACCGCCACCTCCCGAGAAAAAACATGCACTACACTTACAGAACTAATGAGTGTCAATGTGTATGAAGGAAAAGACTGACTCAGATGGTGCTTTATTATGGGTGATAGTGATGTAAAAATAAACGTGGCAGTATTAAGGAACTCATTTTCGTACCGACTCTATTTTCGTTGACAAAAGAATGTCCCATTACGGGTTTGATAATGTAGGTCAGAAATGTTGGCTTGTAAGTCACAGTCAGAATTTCGTGTGAATGTTCATTACTTGCTTATAACTGAAGCCATGTTCCACTATTACGTAAGCAAAGGAAATCTTTGAAACCAAACTTTGAAACTAATAACGCGCCACTTGAGGTAAGATACGACCGTGTTTCGTGCCTGACCAACAACGTAGCACCAAACACCTTGCAGATCACATTTCTGCTTTACTGAAGAATAAAGCTTGCCACGAAATAGTTTAGATGGTCCAGTTGATCTCAGATGGTATTTGTGAATACATGTATTATGCGATCTTCACAAAACAAGGTTGATCGTTAGTGTGCATTCTTTGTAACTAACCTTAACGAGATGGATGTTGAACTTCACTTGGTGGTGGCCCCAAATTTTAACATTGTTATATTTTCTCCTAGCATACATTTTACTTTCATTCATAAAATCTAATCTCTTTCTCATGTTTGAAATAATTAAACAGTTTCGCGGTCCATTTTTCATCCATTTTCTACTGTAAAGGAAAGGAGAGAGACAGGTAGGTGTAATGAGTAGAGAGAAATCGAACACGCGTCATATTTACATTCAAAAATATCTAATTTGACCACCAAAATATTTATGACACTTCTCAGAAGTATGTTGCTCAAAACCGAGCGTTTCGTTCAGGGACAATAGTTGTATGCATTATAAGATTTTTATTTTAAGTCTCTTACCAAAGAAAACGTTTGTAGAGCCCCAAAACCACAAACCAAAACATCTCAGGTTCTAGCTTCAACCTTCGTCCTACGCGCAGACCTAACAGTGGTCACTACAATGGGGCTGATGATCAACTCTTCATACACCTAGGCTCCTCGAGACGTCTCGAGAAAAATATCAAGATAACGTGCAGAAAATACAGTGACCATTTAAAATATTGTTATTTTCTTATACAGTTTTGCTATAGTTAATGTACCGTATAAAACACTTTGTTTTTTTTCATTTTATGTTCACTTCGATTAGTACAAGTCGTATAGATTAAGAAATCTACCGCAAATGCGGACTATATGAAGCTCATGTGAAAGATAATTGGCATACATTTAAAGTGCCATCTCTGTTTTAAAACAATTAAATTATTTAATGCTTGTTAAATATTTGTGCATGGGGTTAATGTTATCAAAAATAAAATTCTTATTTAATTGCTTTGTTGAACTGTTGTGAAGAACACTCAAGGCCGCTTTAAGCTTGCAGAGAACGAATTGACACCCCTTGCAGACAAAGATCTTGTCAGAAACCATACGAAACTCCGTGGCTTATCTTTCAGCGGACCTAAATTAAACAAGAATATCCATCATACTCCATATCCGTATTTGTTATCACTCCCGTCGATTGTTCGGAGACCTATTGTTTTCGAGGAAGGTGAGAAAAGTTTCCCAACATGATTGGGCAACATTCTCCGTCTTTCGTTGAACACTTTCCAGTGCTTCGAGATACGGCACAGGCTGCTGTGGAGATGACCATGCGCAGGTTGATTTCATATTTAAAGTTAAACAACGCGGCAGTCAGTTTTCCTTAAAAGATCTTTGATAATTAATGAATGTAAATACTCGATTTTTTTGTTTAATATAACAGATTTTGATGATTAAACTAATATTTATTTAAACCTCCCGTATTTTATTTTTCTTCGATTATCTCGCCACAACACTACTATGTCTCGGAGGTCTCGCAGATGCCACATCCAGAATCTTCGATTCTCATTGAAGATTTTATTGATCAATGGTGTCATATGAGCGTGGGGGGGGCGCAAATCACTCGGCCTAAGGATAAGAATGAAGACTTGGTGGGGAATGAATGTCGCGGTCTATGACCCATTGTTGAATATGTATACGTGTGTTGTTTGATCAATGCTGCCCGATACTGCTGCGGTACTCGCCAGGAATTGATCAGAAGAAACCATGAAACGCCCGCTAAGAGCAACTTCCTTCTAGGATTCACATCTAGAAAGAGGTCAGCTTCGGCCCAGGTATTTAGGTGGGGTCGACAATCCTGCTACTGTCGGGACTCGTGCCTAGAATCTTTCCATCTACGAAATTAATTTCGCTCTGACGCGGTGTCTCTCGGACAGCCAACTAGATATTGACTCCGGTCGCGGAAACCTACGCTTTCAAAAGCCTCAGCTACCGACTACCATACGCCGTCTTAGCAGATGAATGACTAATCTCATATGCTTTCCAAACAATTTTTCCTGTTGGTGGCTATTTGAAATACAATTTTCTTAAAGTCCTTCAGAGAAATATTGATCCTCTTTAAAAATATCAGCAACTAGGACTCTTATGCTTAAGTATCCTAATTCAAATCTGTACAGTGCGTAAAAATTCAAATAAAAATTGTTAACAAACATTAACTGTGTAGACAATGTTTGGGAGAGCTCAACTGTGGCAGAAAACTCTAAAAGGAGATTTCTCTTTCATTTTCCTCGACCAACAGTCAGTCATGATAACACTTTCGGTGAAATATTGTATTCTGAGTACTAGATATTTACAATTGCATGGCAAACAAAGAAAATACATTGTACGATTCCTTTTTTGACCCGCGTAGAAAAATAAGCACAAGGATATTTTTACTTTTTCGCTACGCATTAGAGAAAAAGTTATCTAATGCTGTGAGAAAAACGACGAATTGTCGTCAGAAAAACTTTTATTACAGGGTAAAAAAAGAAAAAATCCAGCTGCTAAATTTAGGGGGGAAAATCGTCTAATACATGCTGTTTTAGCACCACTAGTTTTCTTTTTCATGAATAATTCAATATTCACAATGACTGACTCTTAATTTTTTTTTGGAGACCACTAAGTGAAGACATTACATGTAGACACCAATAATCTGATTTTAACATAAACCACGTGGCAATGACATTAGCAGCAACACCCAGAGATTCACGCAAAAGAATGTCGATCTCACACAACTTTCACGAGATTTGGAGACTATCGTGGATTGTAATTAGGAAAATGACCGCACCTCCGGTAAAGCATTTGTCACAAGTCAAAATTAGCATATCTTTAGAAGAAAAATTATAAGATTTGGAGCCAATCAGTGTTACTTTAGGAATTTAAAATAAAATAGTATATTACGAACTTATATCACTGCAGAAGCTTGAAAATAAACGTAACACACCAGATGTTTTTTTTATTTTGTGTTTTCTTCATTTTAAGTAATGGTGAGAGGAGGAAATAGAATTGAGTGCAGTAGAATCACTATTCTTACTTGAACATTGGTATTTTTTCAGAACACGAATTTAACTAAAGGCATTTGGATGTATCGAACACCCAAAAAACCCGTTTTTATCAATTCCACCGAGAGTGCATGTTAATAAAGAATTTTATTCTAGTGAAGGACGCAGAATAAAAGTTAAATAGATTAGAACAACGTCACATTGGAATCTTCCATGTCTTTAATATGTTGTAATTGAAACTGAATATTGGTTCTTAAGATTATCCGTCATATTCACTCCTCTCGTTTATGATTTTTAATGTTAAAAGCGTGGCATTTTCCTTCTTTCTTGAACAGGTGTAAATACTATCATGCTCGCACATGATGGAGAATGTTTTTTATGAAGTTCATAGAATGCTAAATTGTATTATCCTCGACGATTCGAAGACGAATTTGAGATGAAACGAACTCCTTTTTAAAGGGTTATTCTTGAGCTCATTTCACATTAAATGTTACTCAATCTTTCAAATCTCTGCGGTTACACACGATGTTTGCCTTAATAAAAGAGAGAAAGAACTAAAGGCAGACATCAAACAAAGATGCACATCAACGTTTTGCGAGCAGTAGCTGACACCCCTGATTACAAATATTGTTCATCACCTATTTCTCAACTGTTGAGTAAACAGAGAGTCGGGCTGACGTCATATTGCTTCACGGACTAAGTGACGAGTAGCGGAGGGTTAGTGAATAATAAAAATGTATTAGACTAATGTGTAAACACCTCAACAATTAAAAAAAATTCTTTACTCAGAAAAACTGTTAATTTTTCTCTTTCTGATTTCTTCATTAGACTTAGAATTACTAATAGAAGATATAAAAACGTTAATTGTAATACTTTACAAAGTAATCAGTACAAAAGAAGAAAATGGAAATATTTTATTAAATTCCTAAAATAACAGAAATTTCAAAGTATTCATAATTATAATTCTTCCTCCTTGTTAATTGGCCTCTTTATACCTTATTTTGTCAGGAATATTGCTTGACGCTGAATATAATTTTTATCATCTAAACAACAAAACTGAAATAATTTTGCGAAGTGTTTCTCTCTCTTGAAAAATTAGGAGCACCACAGAATAAACACGATGTTGGGAAATTATCAAGAATACACGCTGATATTTGCTGGTTGGTGTTGGTGCGAATTCGTTTGGGTTTTCTCCTTCAGCACTCTGTTTGTGATATCTTACGTTCAGTAGCGGAGTGAAAGGAGACGCTACGGTGCTAATCATTCGTATGTAAGCAGCTCTAAATACTGTATTCATAACTCAACCTTAAAAATAGTGCGTTTCGCATAACAGATTTTGTATTAGTTTCAGGTTTCTTCTTTATTAAATACAGGGCATTGTCCCTATTTCACTTTTGATTGTTTGGATGCTGCGTTTAGTTTCTGAAGCTCGATCGTAACGAACAATTTCGTCAGTGCAGACGACGAGTTCCAGTCTTCGCTCCTGCCGCGCCGTTCTTCTGCAATGTTTTTGTTTTAGATGAATCATTTGTCTTTTGCACCGGCAATTTAGAATTATTAAGAATTTTAATTTTTTTATAATATTTTAAAAATATTAAAAGTCATAAAACGGGCAAGCGCGTGAGAGCCTGTCTGTCTCTAGAGATCTTTTCCATTGAGGGAGCAGTGCAGCGGGGGGGTGACAGGCATTAGCCAAGGGCCTTTGCACATAGGAGGGGGATGTCCACAGCTAAAACGTCTACTAACTACAAAGTCTTATTAGCTAAATATCGACTAGCTGAGACTAACAGAAATGTCTAACGAATATTTTGTTAAAATATTATATATAATGAAATAACAAATTGAAAGTATATAACAATTTGTAGTTACGTACATTATCGTAACTGAATTTTGATAAATGAGTGAATTAGTGCGGGCATGAGACTACGAGATCCTTATTGAACAACTTTATGTCAATATGGTGCAAGTTGGAATAATGGTATCGTGCTTTGGAGGCAACAGACAGCGAAATTAAATACTCGCCTACTTGAGAGGATTAAGTTATCGCCTGAAATTGCTCGCAGATGGAGTAGAAGAATCTGATGAATGATTTTAAAGAAACTCTGTCTCGTATTCATGTACTGCATATGTTTAACAAATATAATTTTTCGAGTTACACATGCATTTATAATTACACTTACTAACAAGTGTAACAAACTTTCATACGTAGATCTTTTTTGTATGTAGACGTACTTGCAATATTAATTTTTGCATGTAGTCACCGTTGCCTGTAGACATTTAGGTAATATACATTTATGCTTGTAGGTATACTTGCATTAGACATCTTTTCATTTAGACTAACGCGAAGTATAGACATTTATTATGTGACTTTTTAGAGTAGACCAAGTGTCATTAGATCTGAAATATCAGACATTATTTACGTACCTTATTTCTGTGTACTGACCGGTAACCATAGAAAGATGTCCCAGAATAAATGTTACAAACTTCTAGGGCACGTAGGGGTTAAAGATCATCTCTTTTGCCAATGAGTATGCGGTGAAAAAGCTCAAATAACGAAGATTCAAAGTGAACTTGGTACCTGATCGGCAAGGAATTCGTCGTACAATAGTGTTTGGCTGGTACACGAAATCTCTTGAACAGTGGCAGAACGTGTACCTACAAAACACCAACCCCCCACATGACCTTGACGTTTGTAACAATTATTTTAAATACTTTTGTATAACCTACGCTTCTAACACATTAATTAAAATTTGGTTGGAATTCTCATATTGAAATGTTTGTGAACCGAACGGGTTAACCCATGTAGTTGCGGGTTCGCAACTACAACTTTATTCACAAAGGGCGACCCGTGGTCCAGTCTGAATATTAACACCAACTAAACAGATAGATCTGATGACGTCACTGCCTGGAAGATTTCCGTGGTATGAGAAAATTCATGATTTTTAATCAATTGCATTGTAAATTTTCGATTTCAATTCATGTTCAGCACAGTGAATATTATTTCATATAACAGCCTTATTTCATAAGTTCATACCGTACGTGGGTTTCGTTATCACACGTAACCGTATTTGGATTCCATTAGAATTCAACATGTTCAGGAAAGGAAAGATTGTTTAATAAATGTGTATACTTCAGATGATCTGAAAGACAAAACAACTGACGGTGTCATCTCAAGTTTCATATTATGTCACTTATTCGTGTACTTCCTCAATATATGCTCTCGGTTCTGCAGTTATAGAGTTGGTTTTGAATTTATTCTTAGTTATTGAATTTATTCTGGTGATCAGACATTATTTTTTATAGACAGATTGTGGCTGTGTATTTTTTAGCAAGAAATTTCCGAGGAAAAATAATAAAAATGAAGGTCGTAATGATATCGTAAGCTTCCGCGGCCAGAGTCATGATCTGGGCTGTCCGGGTGGCGCCGCGTCGAAGGCTGAGGCCAATATTGACAGTACAGCCCTGAAGAGGACCACGATATGTCGGTCGAAACGTCGGCACCTCAGCCTTCGACGCGGCGTCACCTGGACAGCCCAGATCAAGGTCGTAAAGTGCGAGCATTCGAAATGAACGAACAAAATTTAAATAAACGAGAAAGGTTAGTTGTGTGCTTTGGTTTTTCATTTTTCATGCTTAAGCCATTGCTCAGTGTATTCATCGCCTGCCCCCTAGTGAGATGACTGAGTGTTAGTTCTTGAAACTTTTCTTATTTCAACGTAAAAACTATGCAAAGCCGACCTGGATGGCCGAGGTGGCTAAGAGCGAGTACCGACTCAGCGCTTCGGTCCGAAGGGTCGCGGGTTCGAGTCCCACCTTGGGCATGGCTGTTTGTCCCTTGACTTTGTATGTATGTATGTATTGTCGCGGAGGGCCTCTCGTTCTGCTGACCCCAGATCAGAGGAGCCCGCAAGTGTGTTGGTGTCTAGTGTATGGTCGAATATGCGTCCCATCGGGGCGTAAAGGGTAACCGGCTGTCGGCTGGATAAAAGCCCTATATAAAAAAAACTATGCAAAACGAAGTGGAATAAAAAATATAAGCGTACATGCGTCTCATATCACCGTTTTTTCGACTCTTTTTAACTTCCGTGTACACCGGGAGAGTATTGTTTTAATATCAATAAAATACGTCAGAAATACTCATTTATAGACTGATATGGAAACGAAGCAAATTTTATGGACTATAATGACTTCATACGTTCTGAAATGTTTTTATCAATGTAATGCACCAAAGTGTAATAAGTAGTATAACACGTAATCGGGATAGAAGAGAAATTTCATCATAATGAATTGAACAATCGATTGATTAAACAGCATAGTAAGTTTTTCAATTTAAACTGTGCGTAGGCTTTTTGTAATATTTTTCTACACGTGATAACTGAAACCCTTAAATATTACGTGGATTTTTATAACTGATTTCTTCATATATTTTGAATTAAAACTCATCGGCTTTACTGAAAATGAATTCGCAGATAGCGAAATATTCTCTCCCTACGCAGTCCATCAAGGCAACAATTGATCAGGAATTTATTCAACTTTCAATGACATTTCTGTTTCCTTTGGGAGTTTTATTTCACCTAAAATATCTATTTTTGTCAAATTTTTGTCATGTTTGCATCAGAAAATATAACACAGCTTTAATGTAGAATTGGTAAGATATATTTAATCAATAAAATGTACAATTTACTGTGCAATTTAACACCAGTCTTAAGACTTAGTTAATACACGTCAAATCCATTCATCACTATTGTACTCTGTATAGCAACAGCTTCCCTTCCCTTCCCCTTCCCTTTCCCTTCCCTTCCCTTCCCTTCCCTTCCTTCCCTTCCCTTCCCTTCCCTTCCCTTCCCTTCCCTTCCCTTCCCCTTCTTCCTTCCTTCCCTTCCTTCCTTCCCTCCCTTCCCTTCGCTTCTTCCCTTCCCTTCCTTCCCTTCCCTTCGCTTCCCTTCGCTTCCCTTCGCTTCCCTTCGCTTCCCTTCGCTTCCCTTCCCTTCCCTTCCCTTCCCTTCCCTTCCCTTCCCTTCCCTTCCCTTCCCTTCGCTTCGCTTCGCTTCGCTTCGCTTCCCTTCCCTTCCCTTCCCTTCCCTTCGCTTCCCTTCAACACCGATCATACGAGAACTCTGCCGGAAAATTATTATATTGGAGAGATTCTATGGGATTTACTAGTGCCAATAGAAATATGCCATTCAAATTTATGTCGCATGACAACAATGGTGTCATGCTATTTATTTATTATAAACTTGCCAGACTACCTCCATTTGTTGCATTACACATTTAAACAAACAGAATACAAACAGTGAACAATGCTCTTCCATAAAAACGACTATTTACATTAAATACACTAAAACACGTTCATACAAAAATATTAACATATATTCATACGTGAAAAACCAGATATTTGTTCATAATTCTCTATGCATGCAAATGAACGGCCATTATTATTTACTTTACTTTCTTGTTAAAATACAGCGATTTGGGGCTTTTTAAAATGTTTTCAAGTTCGTAACATTCCTTTCGTCGAATGGACGAAATCTCTTTGACGATGCGAAATCTTCATCCCCCAGTAACATTTGTCTTCCGCTCACCAAATACTTCATTGTTTCTCCGTCAACATCCCTCCATACAAGTTTCGTAAATTTCACAAATCAAAACTTTTAAAAGAAATGTTCCAAACGCAATAAGTGTTTGACATTCATATCCTATACCATGTTTTAAGAAATGTCTTCATTGTGCTTCTTGAATGTACCATGTCCTCAAAATTTTCAATTTCTACCGAACCTCAGAGCGGTACATTTGCACTCCATCGCATCTGAATTAGATCTCTATTGTGCTCGTTTGCTGTTACCTACGCGACGCAGATCGTGTAAAACCTCTTTTCTCCTTCGTGATTTTCACAGCACTTATTTGTTTTATGAATCCTGCTGTATCATTTGCTGATCTCTTGTCTAGTTAACTATTGCATTGTTCATACGTAAGTAAATTAATAATTGTTTATTCCCACTCTGTCAAAATGTTTTGAAAATGTAAATAAATATTTTTTAATTTATTTCATATTCTCTATTTCCTTCCTGTCTTGTCTCAAACGTGTTTTTTCCTGAACTCTCGTATCTTACGCGGATTTCACTAGCATCAGGGATACATTGTTGTGTTTTTTAATCGACTCTTTCGCAAATCTACATCATGTCTAACAATTATATTTGATATTCATGTCTCATCGCAATATCAATATCTGATGTTTATAACAATTCATGAAAAGTCATTGAGAAGGTATAAGAATGGAACATTTGTGGAGTAAAGAAAGAGGCCAGCATTTTGCTTTTGTAGAGAAGGCAAATTAAGTGTATCCAATTTTCTTCAATTAACCTGTCACATATTTTCGATGAGTATCCCTGTAAAGATTCGTCCACAATCGCCTCTGGCCATTCTGAGTTCCAATAGATGAGGCATTGTTCTCGGCCGATTGATTTCTTTTTTTATCGGACGAACTGAAATAATCGTGTTCATAATATCATAAATTGTGCGTGCTTGTTAAAAATATCAGATATTTAAGCAAGGTCTTAGTGGTAGGATCTAAACTAGTAGCAGGTAGCAGTAACAATCTACTGCAATAAAACACACTAAACGGTTTTCCAAAAAGTAGCACACGCACTGCTCATGAAAGACAATGAAAATGTTCTCGTGTTACATGCAATAATTTAAATATTTTGAAAATTATTAAATATTGTAACTAACACAATGTCCACGAATGCAATGTCTAATAATGCAATATCATGCACAGAATGTTTTAATTCGGGTGGAAACAAACACATATACTACTTTTAATTGGATGAACAAATGAAACGTATCATTTTGCTGAGAAAGACTTCTTTACTACGCAATAGAGTGGCCCTTATTTTTCAACATCCCAAAGTTCATCCTCTACCCCCTTATTGTGTTTCAATCAACAAAACTCGATGTGCTACAACAACACATACATTCTCGCATTATTTCTAAAATTGTAATTTTCAACAATTCAGACATATAAACGAATATGATACCTATGCTATTCTTCAAATGTTCCTTGTTCTATCCTTGAAAAAAAATTAAGAAAATGTGGAGCGGGTTTTGAAAAAATGTTGTTTTTTTTATAAATTGCAATAATTTTAAGCCTAAATTACACAAAAACACTAGTTTTTTTCAAAAGAATTGTACATGACCCGAGCTGATGTTTTTTACAACAAACCTTCTCTGAGGCAAAAATTGTCATTAAGAAAAAATCTGGAAATCTTAAGTTTTAAGTAGAATTTATTCATGAAGAAACGTGTCTGAGAGTTTTCTCGACTAAAAAGAACATTTTCTCCTAGTGAATTATACGTTTATAAAATGTATAACGCGTGAGTTCGGGTGAAAATATAAACAAAGAGGTTACTAATCAAAGAAAAATCGCAACACTAGTTTCCACTGGACGGAATTTTAAATGTAAACTACACATTCAAAGTCCACGTGCAAATCACACATGTAAATCATACATGCACATCACACCCAATTCTTCAGTCACGATAATTATTGCAAAAACGTTGTCACCGAATAAATAAACAACTCAACCCCTCTAAAAAACATTCTTAACGATTAAATTAAAGTTTTATTAAGGCTAATTCTTTCGCTCTAATTATTTTACTATAATTTATGTTACAGTTTAACATTCTCTGCTGGAGAAAAAATTGAGCTTTCACCAGTTGCCAGTCATTATCTTAACCATGACTTGTTCACTCCCTGCATTCTACTCATTTATATAATAGCTACATTTGGGATGTAATTACATATCACCGACGACACTCTGAACCCCTTGATGTATATTGTAAAATAGGACAAATCCAACACATTTTAAATATTTTGTAAGTAAATATTTTTTTAGAAATTTTAATTTTTCACTTAGCCCAGGACACACTTAGACAATATAAAAAAACCTTACTTTACCCGATTAAGTAAACGGTTGGTTATGTTGAGCGCCACGTATAAGCACATAATCACACAAGATTTGCAGCCGAAAACATTATCCTCCTTTGCGGTTGTGTAATCAGGTTCAAATGTTTAAAATCATAGGTTTGTCTTTTTTATGTATATTTTACATATTTTCATTGACTTTTTATTCATTCCCATAAAATTATTACATTAAAAAAAGCATGTTTAACTGTTTTTCGGATCGAACGTACATCAATTGTGAAACAACAGGAGGAATAAACGTATTGTGGAAAAAAATACAAACGCAAAATTCAAACTGTTGAAAGATTGTCATACTCTCGCAACATGTTTTAGTTTTGGGACTCCTATTCGGTGAGCCTTCAAAATTTTATCCTTGGTTATTGAAAGGATTCAGAACTACGAGCATTTTTATTACAAAAATTGTGATGAAAAGTTGTTTTTTATCTGACAAAATAATTTTTTATTGTTAAAACGATAGGTCCATTACAATTTTTCGCTAATTTTTTAACATTCAACTTCTACCTGAAGATATTTTACGTGTTGCGCCTACTGTCACTTGCCCTGCTAGATCTATAAGAAACGAAATTAATATTTTTTGTATCTTTATTAATAAATACATTACATTAGGAAATAATTCTAAATGTACACCTTGTTGCATGTTGTTTGGTTATGATGACTTGTAGGTAGGGATGTTTTTTTTCAAATCTTAAAGAACTGTAATACAGACAGCACCTTGTTGCATGGAGAAAGTTTTAATCAGCAAATCCTTTTCATCCTGGGGGATGCCGGCGTAGGAGGATCTGATACCTTTGATTAGGACAGCAAACCGAAATTGTTTTCCCATATTTTTGTGCTTGTTTGAATTTCGCCTTGTGCTGCAAAAGTAAACATATTTCCTTTGATATTATCCTTAGCTCAGGAGACGGCTACAGAGGTGTCTGAATTTGGCGATAAAGAAGAAGTTGCAGACTGGCTCTTGCTCTTGGTCTTTTAACATTTCCGTTCGCTAGGACATTCTCTATGAGATGTTTTGAAAAAGTGGTACTCAAATATCTTCAAGATATTCTGAATGTTAAAAAAATAAGCAAAAAATGTAATGAACCTTTCGTTTTCCCAATAAAAATATTTTGTCAAATAAAAACAACTTTTCCACACAATTTTTGTAATAAAAATGCCTGTAGTTCTAAATCCTTTCAATAACCAAGGATGAAATTTTGTAGGCGTAAAGTACAAGTATCTAGGAGTATTTTGGTTCTTGAAAATCGAAAGATGACGATAACGATAACGATAACGATAACGTATTTTCACAATAGATTTTTAAAACTTTTACCCATTTATGCCCTTTATGACCTTTCAGTGACCTTGAAAAATTTTTGTTGTGCAATTTTTCTGTTGCTTGACATCAGTAGATAGTGATAACGAAATATTAGACGAAAATTTATATCACAGTCTTTAGTTAGGAATTTTGTAATGTAACAAACCCTGAAAAGTTATTAAAATCGTTAAGAAATTGAATTATTTTTAGATAAAAAATAACATTGCAAAATAATCCAACAAATATTTTTTCTTGTTTTTATATCATTTTGAATCCTAAAATATTATTATTTGCATGATTACCGAACCTTCGATATTTTTTTTGTCCGGTTTGACAAAGAATGTCCCGTATAACCAAGGTATTCGCAGTCTGCCATGAAACGTAAACAAAAACCGTATTACGATAAAATCGTATTACGTAAAAACATAGTACGTACCTACAACTACATATAACTACCTACAAACAACGAATGAATAAAACTAAATTGGTGAGGTAAACAGAAATCTAGCTGACTTATGGAACAACATAAAATTTTAATGAAAAAAATTAATATTTTACATGTAAAACATATGGTCTTGGGATTACGAATGAAAAAACTGAAAACGTCAGTTGTGTTTACCAGTTCAGAAAAGAACGCTATAGCAGAACTGTATCAGAGGTGACGAACGGTATCAACGATATCAGAACTGTATCAGAGTTTTTTTTCCCAATATTTATACATGTTGTATTCTCACTCATACCTGTCTTTATTTTTCGTGGGAAGTAAAGTTTCCTTGGCTTGGTCAGCTTCTAATATTTTATGCGCAATATGTTTAGTACCATTTTTTTAAATAGTTTCGATTTGCGAATATTTCGTGGAAACAAAAGCAATGCAAGGCTCACTAAAATAGATATTTTTCAGAAGCAATACTAAGTCATGAAATGCATACTTCGAGTGAAAAAGATGCGCTTGATTTTTTAAAAATTTGAATAATTCGTAAATTTAAACGAAAAAATTTTGAACGTAACATGTGTACAAAGGGGTATAATTGCACTTAAGTTATGTAAGAAAACTCACTCCTATCGTCACTCGTTTTCTTGAACATACCGTTCATGCAATTATTCACCTCTTTATACACTCGTTTGTTAATTACTATAAATCGGAAATGTGATGCGTATTTGTTTGTAAATAGTTTATATTGTCATTACTGTATTAGATTATATCAGTCGTAAATCAAAGAAAACCAAAACTTTTAATACCAAAGAAAGCTAAAAAATTTATATGAAATTTATGTCAATATATTATATCAATTTCATGAAGAAATTATTCAAATCATAGAATTTACTTTCATTATTTTTACATCATCCGACTGCTATATTATCTTCTTCATGAATGAGAAATGAGTGACTGGTGAATTTGAAATTAAATACCTTATAAACATTCAAAAATACATTTTTGTATTTGCAACGATTTTGGATTAAGGAAATATAATTCCAGTTATTGTGAAGTTGTATTTGTGTATTGCAAAACGTTACGAGGTGATCTATTAAAACGTGAAAAAAATACCTCCAATAAAAACATTACAGCACTAACAACAATACCTACAATTAATAGTGAAAACGGAAGTGACAGATGCAGCAATCCAAACACTTCTACCGATTCATTCAAACTAACGTTAACATTCCACGCTTCTGAGTTTCTACTTAGAGTAATCATAAGTTCGCTGCCGATCGTGTCCCACCAAGACATTAGACTTCCTTCGTGTGCTCGCATAATCATTTCATCAAATCGTTCAGAAAATGGTGACTCTTCGGTACCGTAATAAACAACCATTGAAGAGCATATTTCATCTGATAAACGATGAAAATTTGACATTATAATTGGCTCCATTTTAACAAGATTGTAGGAAGTGGTGCAGTGTTTACGACATTTGTATAGATATTCAATTGAGGCATTGTTCTGTCGTACATATTTATTAGTGCAGAAAGCTTTTTCGGCCGCATTGCGGCCATCTTCAGTGCTACAATGAAATAATAAAATAATAATAATAATAACATTAATATACCAAATTACATTAGAATTAAAATTAAAACAATAAGTAAATAAATTTACATAAATTAAGGAGAGCAAACTGACATACCAATTCTGAGGTGGCTGGGGGCCTCGGTCCAAGAAGACAGCGAGGGTGCCGGGCATTGCCCGCTATTTAAAGACAGCTTTCAATGGAGAGGGGGGGGCGCAGGGTTTTTCTGAGAAATGGTCATTAGGGAAAGGCCCGGCCGGGTGGCGGAAAAGTGGTAGTGTGGGAAGCGGCGAGTCTCAAGAGGGGTGAGAGAGAAGGAATCTGTTCATTTAAAATAGTGTGTTGGGGATTGTTCAATAAATTATAGATGTGAATAGCTTCTAATTTAAGTCTATGGTTGTATCTTCTTTCTATCTCCAAAATTTTGATGTCACAGTCTGTATTAAATGTGTGTTCTTGTTCTAAGAGACGAGTCGTCTCGTATACCAATACCATTACACACAGACTCGCAAGGAATCTAAACCAAACTTTTTCCACACAGATAAAATTCTCACCCTCCCACACAATCACCAATAGTATCGACTTAGTCAACAATATCAAAGATGTAGTTGTGCCACCTAATGGCAAACTTATTTCCTTTGACGTGACGAACCTTTTTCCAAGCATTCCGACCACAGAATGCAAAACTATTTTACGAGACATCCTTGACAACTCTTTGAGCCCAATACCTATAAAAAACGAACTGTACAACCTGATTTCTCTCTGTTTGGACATAAATTACTTCAAATTTGACAATAAATTCTTCACTCAAAATTCTGGTCTACCTATGGGATCCCCACTTTCACCACTATTAGCAGATATATTTATGGACAACTTGGAAAAACAAATTTTTAATTCTGGACACCCTCACCTAACAAATGTGATTTATTGGTATAGATACGTTGATGACATCATAGTACTTTGGACCGGCACTTATAGACAATTGAAAAACTTTACGGACTTCCTAAATTCTATACATTCCAACATACAATTCACTGTGGAAAAAGAAAATGAGAATAGAACTCTTAACTTTCTAGACTTGTCCATCACTTTACTGAAGGACAGGCATGTTTTTGACATATACAGGAAACCGACACACACCGACACAGTCATTCATAACACATCACAACATCCACCTTCTCATAAACACGCAGCTTTCCACAGTATGGTTTACAGATTATTCTCGATTCCTCTCTCCCCTCAGAACATCAGAAAAGAAATCTATAACATAAAACAAATAGCTATCAACAATGGTTACAGTAGTTCTTTAATTGATAATCTTATCAAAAAGAAAACTATCTCTCGCTACACAAACAACCTAACATCTCTCACTCCGACAAACACAAGACAGAAACACAACAGATACACCATCCCCTTCCTTGGAACACTATCACTAAACATTGCCA
Source organism: Teleogryllus occipitalis (assembly GCA_011170035.1). Classification (NCBI taxonomy): domain Eukaryota; kingdom Metazoa; phylum Arthropoda; class Insecta; order Orthoptera; family Gryllidae; genus Teleogryllus; species Teleogryllus occipitalis. The sequence continues at coordinate 151,714 of BLKR01002334.1, forward strand.
AAAAACTCAGACAATTTGACATACACGTCACATACAGCACACCAAACAATCTCCAGAACACATTTTCACACAACAAAGATCCCATCCCCCAGTCTCTATCATGTGGAGTATATTCCATTTCCTGTGGCAGTTGCAATGCACAATACATTGGTCAGACCGGAAGATCCTTTAAACAAAGAATCAAAGAACACATACACGCTCTTACACACAAAACAACACAATCACACTTTGCCAGCCATCTCTTAGAACAAGAACACACATTTAATACAGACTGTGACATCAAAATTTTGGAGATAGAAAGAAGATACAACCATAGACTTAAATTAGAAGCTATTCACATCTATAATTTATTGAACAATCCCCAACACACTATTTTAAATGAACAGATTCCTTCTCTCTCACCCCTCTTGAGACTCGCCGCTTCCCACACTACCACTTTTCCGCCACCGGGCCGGGCCTTTCCCTAATGACCATTTCTCAGAAAAACCCTGCGCCCCCCCCTCTCCATTGAAAGCTGTCTTTAAATAGCGGGCAATGCCCGGCACCCTCGCTGTCTTCTTGGACCGAGGCCCCCAGCCACCTCAGAATTGGTATGTCAGTTTGCTCTCCTTAATTTATGTAAATTTATTTACTTATTGTTTTAATTTTAATTCTAATGTAATTTGGTATATTAATGTTATTATTATTATTATTTTATTATTTCATTGTAGCACTGAAGATGGCCGCAATGCGGCCGAAAAAGCTTTCTGCACTAATAAATATGTACGACAGAACAATGCCTCAATTGAATATTTTAACAAGAGTATTATAATGTGTAGTTTCAATAACTAATCCATGACTCCGGCGAGTCATTTGTTGAATTAAAATCATTTTAGGATCTAACCCTAACTCTTTCCAATCTTCCATTCTTTTCAGAAGTTTTTTGACTGTCATATCTTTGGCAAATATGCTTTTGCGTTCTACTGATGAGTAATATACCCGCAAATTGCTTTTCACCAAATCAGAAAATGTCTCTATTGCAGGATACCTGGGCGGATTCGTCAAAAGCCTATACATGCCTCCTTGGAATGCGCACACTAGTACAATACTAGAGCCCAATAAACAAACAGCAATAAAAACTCGATGCGAAGTTTCACGTACATTGGAAATTTGTGGCCAGGAAGCAGACACAAATACTTGTAGTATGTCAATGAAGGCCATAAGGATGGTGCCTTGCTCCCACGATTTCGTTATGAAGCACCAGAATATCGAAGCTAATATGTATGTGAACAACGCGGACAACCACAGAAAAGGCCGAAAAGTGATGTAAAGAATTCGCCACATTTCTTTCTTTTCCGCGTTTGGTACTACAACCGTAACCCCATACCATGGCTTAGAAAATGTCATTTTTGTCGTGCCTAATTTGTATTTATGGCCCCATGGGCAAGATGTTAAAGTAATGTCACAGTTTTCAAAAAATACATTCAATATTGTACGTACGCATTGAGAAGAATACAAAGCCAATGGCCAATGTTTTTCTACAAATGTATTCCGAAAATTGAACTTTTCTCTGAGTAATTTCAGGAGATGAAATTCAGAACCGTACACCGTTTTCCCATCGAAATCCAAATAACTGGTTCCCGGAAACATTTCGTAGACGGAAACACGAATCCAGTACCCCCTCATATCATCAAATCTAGAAGCGAATGTTCCTGTCAAGTGAAAAGTTGTGACGTTCTTTATAGATTGCATTTTTCCATAACGAAAGTGTTGGTGGACAAAAGGATTAAAAACTACAAAGCTATCAGTACAACCTTTTTTTCTGTGAAGAATCACAATGTTCTGCACTCCTCGACGGAACCATAAAATACGAAACAATGTATGAATGAGACCAGTACTAACGTTGTAGGTCGAATCGAATTCCGGGTCATTAATGACAATGAAAACCCGAGACATGGGATTCAGTAAGGGGTACGGCCTGCATCTTTCGAGGAGTATGCATTTCTCCGCCAGTCTATCGATGTTGGATGTGTTCTTGGGCTCAAGGACAAAAGGCCTCCAGAAGTATCTGGCGAGCAGGTCCGTCGAGTCGGAGACGTAGATGTGCCCCTGCGTGTGCGGCATGGCCTGCTCCCTCCAGCGCTGCGGACGCAGCTCCTCCACGGGCATCTCCCTCCGGATGGGAGGCGGCGCGCGGGCTCTGGCGGAGAGGACGGGAGTGCCGAGCAGATGCAGCTCCCGGAAGAGAGCGTCCAGCAGATGTCGGCTGGAGGCGCCTACCCACCCCACGGAGAGCACCGCCACCTGCGGAGAGGGTCCAGAGCCCATTAATCGGCACTTGTCGGATTCGGTGGTATAACGGTCAGCGTACTGGGCTGTCGTACCCGAGTTTGCGGGTTCAAATCCGATCGAAGCCGTGGATTTTTAAGGGCAAAAAAATCCTTCGTACGCCTTCCTTCGAAGGGGAAGTAAAGCCGGCTGTCCCATGTTGTAGATTTTTCTGGATGTAAAAGATCCTCAAGCCTAAAAGAAGCCTCTGAGTAAAATTGAGATCCGCCTGGTTCGTCGCCCAAAATAATACCTCCTTTCTCCGCTAGGTGGTGAAAGGAGCGTAACGAAATTTGCGTGGTTAGACGAAAGAGCGAGCCTGATGGCCCGAGTCTCGCCACGTAAAATAAGGCATTAACTAACTAACTTGTAATACAAATCGATTGTGACCGTCACTGTTTAGCGTTATATTGCGTAGTATCACTCTCTATTTGCTTTTTGAGCAACCAGAATTTTTAATTGGAGATGAAACCATTAAAAAACTAGTGGTGCTAAAACAGCACGTACTTTCTCGTCTGTACTTTCGCGCAAAATTACGCAAAAGTACTCAAAGTTTCGAAAAATTAGATATGACCTTATTTCAAAATCTATCTTTAAGGAACAGATTTTATTGAGGGAAAAAATCTCTGAAATATTTTAGTAGTAGAAAGACGCCGAAAACCTATTAAATTTTTGCAATTTTCAAAAAGTCAGAGTTTTCAACGAACATGAGACCTGCCCCATTCTCTTAAACGTTGTTCGCACTATCCAACAACAAAACTTAATCAAAAACAATGCAGCCATTTGTTTGAAAATGTCCCAGGAGCTTCATGCAAAGTACACCCCCCAAAATTAAAATATCAGTTGTAAATTTACGGGGACGTTACATCGGTCAGATCGATTGAGAAATATCAATTTTGAAGAAAATCGGCTGAACGGTTTAGCCGCTCACATTGTTCGCAGACGGACAGATAGGCGTTTTGCCGTCATTCAATTTTTCGGTATCAAGGACCCACAAAACATAGATTCTGGCCGCACCACGTGTTACATAATTTTTGGCCGAAAATTCGCCGATTTCCGCGCATTACATAACTTTCTCTCTACTCCGTAGCGAGAAAGTAATATATACACACTCCAGCCACAACGTTGATTTGTCAGCACAAATTCAACCAATAAAATGACCCCCTGTGGATGAAGTGCATATATATATATATATATTTTCTGCTATTATCAATCCTGGCTCTCCAACAGTAAACTAGAATATTTGCAATTCCCCACCAGCAGAGATACTTGCGGAGGATACCTCCCCCCCGATGGCAGTTACCATTATGTAAAATGCCGTCTCACCTGACGCTGGCTGTGCACCAGCCATTTGAGCACTTCAAGAAGTTCCGAACTCATGGGAGGGGGGTCCTCCTTTCTCTGCCCTCCCACGTCGTTCTCCAGAGCACAGAGTGCTCCCAGCGTGCGTAGAAGTAAAAGTGTGACCACCGCCGCCTCCAGCTTTTCCATGTCTACCGTTTAAAACACTTGTGCACTACACCTGCGGTGCTGTTGAATTTCAACTAGGACATTTTAAATTTCGTGCCGGGTAAAGTTGCAATAATGGGTTTTGAACCATAAAAAATAATTTTTCATACTGCGCTTTTCAGGTAATTGATCTATTTTTTGTCAGAGACAGTCCCGTTTCTCCGTAATCGGTCTCATTTTTTAGGGAGTACATTATTATTTCCAAACGACTTCTCAATGTATCACACTTGGTTTCGAAAGATCCAATACATTAATGAATAAATGAATAATGTCGCAGGGTTGTACAATGTTTTCTTTTTTGGTATTATGAACCGCCTGTTTCAAACTCATTATGACTTCTGAACAATTACCCATATTTTCTTGCTCATTCGAAAGCAGGACTCGCCCGAATGCAAGAAAAATATGTATTATCCTTTAATTAAATTGCTACTTCCACCGTTGGGTCATTTCGCATAAAACACCCTTTTGGGACGCTCTCTTGGCATTTATCTTATTATGAATACGCAGCAATGTGTAACTGAATTTACTTTCTTTTAGGAAAAATACTTTGTTGCTACTAGTCACACCACTCCAGGATAAATAATGACCCTCTCAATATGAAGAGAAAAAGGATTTCGTGCATCTGGGTTTAATAATTAACTGCAACTATTTTCGTTGAACTACTCCTAGGCAACAGTTATGGGAATTTTTTAAAGAAACGCTGCCTGCCTGCCTGCCTGTCTGCGTCTGTCTGCGTCTGTCTGCGTCTGTCTGCGTCTGTCTGTCTGCGTCTGTCTGCGTCTGTCTGCGTCTGTCTGCGTCTGTTTGCGTCTGTTTGCGTCTGTTTGCGTCTGTTTGCGTCTGTTTGCGTCTGTTTGCGTCTGTTTGCGTCTACCGGCGTCTACTGGCGTCTATTTGCGTCTGTCTATGTCTGTCTGCGTCTGTCTGCGTCTGTCTGCGTCTGTCTGCGTCTGTCTGTCTGCGTCTGTCTGCGTCTGTCTGCGTCTGTCTGCGTCTGTTTGCGTCTGTTTGCGTCTGTTTGCGTCTGTTTGCGTCTGTTTGCGTCTGTTTGCGTCTGTTTGCGTCTACCGGCGTCTACTGGCGTCTATTTGCGTCTGTCTATGTCTGTCTGTGTCTGTCTGCGTCTGTCTGCGTCTGTCTGCGTCTGTCTGCGTCTGTCTGCGTCTGTCTGCGTCTGTCTGCGTCTGTCTGCGTCTGTCTGCGTCTGTCTGCGTCTGTTTGCGTCTGTTTGCGTCTGTTTGCGTCTGTTTGCGTCTGTTTGCGTCTGTTTGCGTCTGTTTGCGTCTGTTTGCGTCTGTTTGCGTCTGTTTGCGAGGGTAGGTGGAAATCTTCAAAAGACACTGAGTAGCCCGTACTACCCAGAGTGTGCGATTTTTACTCACTAAAACCGAACCCCTCTTCTACTTCATCCTCTCCGCGGAACCGCATAAAGGCATTACTTCGCGGAGAATGGAATAGTGACCTCGTTACATGAAATTAGTCAGGTGAGGAATCATGAAATATCATTCCTACCTTTCTCTAGGCATCTTAATTCCATCAATTTATCTTGTGCAAAATTGCATACTACTCTCCAATTGCTGTCAGAAACAAGAATACATGAAACAATGTTTTCTGTAGTCAACTGGCATATACCAAGTATCTGGGCCATGGCAAGTCGTTGAGGTGCGAAACGTGGCCACTAAAAAAATACGTGTTCAGCGTTCTCAACATCCGGTTCACACAGGACAATGAGGGGTATCACCTAGTTCGAACCTGTGAAGGTAGGCTCTAAAGCAACCATGTCCTGTTAGAAGCTGCGTGATGTAATAATTTACCCCGCCATGCTTTCAACTGATCCACTATTCAAATGTAGGAATCAATCGGTATGTCCATCTTCCATTGAAGGGCGTTTCCCATCGCTGTTGCCACTCTGCTAGTTGTCTATGTGTATGTCTGTCTGTCTATGTCTATGTCTGTCTGCTTGTGTCTGTCTGTCTGCTTGTCTGTCTGTCTTGTCTGTCTGTCTTGTCTGTCTGTGTCTGTCTGGTGTACATGAAGCCCCAGGGACATTTTCAACATTTTCTCACAAATTTTCTCAAATTGTTTCTTTAAACTTCTTGTAATAATAGAATAATATAGGAGTATAAAGTGGCATAGCTTCGATTTTCACTAACAACGCTAAATTCTTGAAAATTGCAAAAGTTTGAATTTTTTCCGCGTCTTCCCATAACTACAAAATTGACGATAGAGATTTTTCTTCCAAGTAATTTTTTTCTTCTTAATCAGTTCTTGCGTTAAGATCATGCACATTTTTTTGAACATTTTAGTAGTTTTGACGCAAGACTGCGTGCAACATGTGCAATTTAAAAAAATAACAAAAACAAGGTTTTCTCAAAAATGGCTCCCAATTTTTACTCGGAGTCATTTATGTACAATTTTTCCTATGATTATGTATAATTTATATTACAGATAAAAATGTAAGGTGGTCAATGAAGCAAAGAATTATTTTAAAAGGGGCCATGCTAGAAAAATATTAGGAAACTCTGATACAAAAAGATCCCGGATAATATCATTCAATGTCAAACGGAATCCAACAAACTATTTATTCCCTCTATGTTTACCTTTAAAGTCATGAAAGTTTGTTTAAGATACTTTGCGTATGAAATTGCAATTTAGATCGATAAATCCACAAAAACACTTTTTTTCAAAATTATCTTAATATTTGCTGAAAGGACTGAAAAAAGGATCAATTCTTCACCAGTAGTCTGTCATGCGCGGAATGTCGCTTCACGTGATCCGAATTGTGGAGCAGAAGAGGTCTTAGTGAGGAAGTCTTGAAAATATCATTTGTGTAAATTTCCGCCCAATACCGCCCGCTGACTCGCGACTCGAGTATTTACAGGTACCTTCCAAAACTCTCTTGGGATCACCTACATTAAAAAAATGAATTCAACGACATGAACCTTATATCGATACCACAAAAAGTAGTGTATGAATGCTGTGGCGTCATGGAGAAAAACACAGACATTTACAAGTATGTACAAGTTTATTTACACGTATGTATAATAACTAAATTCTGCTCCGAAACTACACACTTTTGAGTATTTCCCTGTATATACCCCACATAGCTAGGGAGGCCCCGCCTCCACTGACGCTTTTTCCGCACCACTGCCGTGACCTCGTCACCCGTGCAAGAGGCACGACACGCCTGGGCGTAAAGTTTTGCGCATCGCGCGAGGTTTCCAAAACAAAAAAAAAAAACGTGTGAGCTCGTCGGCTCGATTTTATACCTAGAGTGTAGCCGTCACGTGACCGTCCTTGGTATAGGAGGGAGGCTCGCGTCTACCACGTGACCTTCCAGGTCAAGCTGGCGTCCACCTGGTCTAAATATATTCCAACGCCGTGGCGCCAAGGCTATTCAGCCCGCAGGTATGCGATACTTCCACTCCTCCTCCCACCCACGGCCGCCAACGTGACGCTACATATACAAACAACATTATTTCAGGCGCTTCTTCAGAATTGCCACAATGTCCCTGAAAAGTTCGGTGGAGATTAATACAACACATGCGTAAAATAAATAATTGAAATAATATGTTGATAGGTGCACCACGATCATTATTTTTCGCCTGTAGCTAAGATAAGATTGGTTCCTAATACATTCCACCAGAAGGTATGCAGCCTAACGGTAGTGCAGTACTGGTATCTAATTGATTCGCATCGGAGCCAGTGGCAGTGCATAAGATAATTTTTTAACCTAATAGTAATACACTATAAAATAAAATGAAATAAAATCATAGAATTTTATTAAAATTTGAACCAATTACATGAAAAATAATCTTAACTCATTTTATTCCAATTTAACTTTGGGTGCATAGCGCTCACTTATTGTCATCGCGTCCGTGCGCGCCCAGTCATTGTTGGAGCTCTCTCCTGCTACAATGCTCCAAAGTGCCAATAGCTGGTTCACGAACATTTTTTTCTATAAAAAGTAGTAAAACCGGTCAAACTTAGCCATTTTCTTTACGCTGGCCTCTCCTTCCGACTTAACCACAGGCATTTAGCAGCAAAGCACGGCTTTAGATGAAGATACGAAGCGATGTGAGTCATAAATGCACCCTGACCAGGAGTAAAACCATCGTCTAAATCGTAAACAACACGTATAAATCAACATCTGGCAATCAGGAATGAAAAATCCAGCTTAAATGTTTCATCTAGGATATCTCCGTCTATTGAAGACACAAAAGTTTGCAAAAGTACATTGTAGATTTAAAAAAATTTCAATTCGACTGTTCCAATTTTGGATCAGTTAGATCATGTAAAATTGATGTTTTTCCTCTTTCACAAGGATTGGGTACGAAGAAAGCTCGGCCAACGCCGGGTATTGTGCTGGTATTAGATAATAATGCGACGCGAAGACAGCAAACTGGATAGGAAGCAAAGGCCCTGTCGCGTGCGCGGCCCGTTCCCTCACAACGCCCGCTCCGCCACAACCGCCCCGCAGCGTGGCCGCGGTGTCTCCATCTTAATTGCTGACAAGACAGTGACAAATTGCGTCGGCGGCCGCGTCGAATGGAGGCGGTGGCGGCGTTACGCAAACGGCTGTCCAGCGGGGGCGGCAGCGGCGGCGGCGGCGGCGTTTCGGCCTGCGCGGGGGCGGATCCGGGTCACTGGGCGGGGGCGACGGCGCCGCTGCTGACCCGCTCCCTTCCCCTTCTACCCCTCCTCACGCCCCCTCGTCCTCTGTTCTGGGCGGTGCAGCTGTCTGCCGCGTCTAGCCTCTGTCCGCGCTCAAAGCTGCTCCTTTACTGCGAGGAGAAACCGATTTGTCAGTCAACAATGGCCATTGCCTGCATTTCACGACGAAAACAAATTAAATATAGGAGGATAGGTGCGACGGTGACTCTAGAAGGCTTTGGAATATAATGTAAATACGGAGCTGAAACGTTGCTCATCTATTAAATACTAAATACTATAAGATATGTGGATGGTAGGAAGACGTAAGCCAATATCAGTTTGCCAACGTTTTTCGGTATTTAAAATGTAGTTCCAAATAGTGAACATTTATAATATTCAAATTCAGTATATTTCTTGAATTATAGTGAATAAAGTGTTGTCTACTTTTGGGAAAGTTGTGTTAATTATACTATGCTTTGCTACGTACGAGTATTATATGCGCTCGTGTTCTTGAGCTCCGAAATGAAAATTCCTGCTCCTTTTCAACATTACTTAAATAATGAAAAAAGTAGCAGTACCCATTAATGACATTAATGTTAAGAAGAAAATGTCTTGTCCGTGTCATAGAAACCACTGAATGGAGAAATGAATTACAGATTTGATATAATAACTTTTTATGTTTTTGTATAAACAAGATGTATTGCTTCCGTAACAATCCATATAAATTGATGTTCAGGATATATTAATTTGATCGTATTGAACAAGTAGAATTCAACAATTTTTATGGGAAATCGTAGAGGAGGAAAACAGCAAAGAAATGCAGCTCATTGATTACCACCTATATCAAATGGTATTGCCCATCTATGATGGAAAAATGTTCATTAGTTATAAAGTGTGTATTTTACTGCAATAGGAGTCACTGTACATTCATCGACGTCAATATTATCGAAGATTTTGCCTTCTTCTCTTTAATATAAGCATTAGATAATGAAACCATTTTGATTTTGAAAATTTATCTCTAACGAGCGTGTTCTTGAAGTTCACATTTGTTAAGTGAACACTAAAATGCAATCTAAAAAGTGTGTATTGCGTGTTAAGGGTACGCAGATCGATGAACAAAACCTTTTTGTGAATATTTCTACGACGCTCGTAGTTGCGACATTTTTTATTCTGTAAATCACGAACTTACATCAATAACAAGAAAAAAATCATATAAACAAGAAATTTGTTTTTTTTTAACAGGAGCACTCCTACACTATATTTTGATACAATTTCCTGTTTCTATTCTCACGGACAGATGACAGTTAAAATCTTTAATTGGCACTTCTCCTCAATAGTCAGACATTTTAACGGTTGTTTGCCGTTAAATTAAAAAATAAGTAAAAAATAAATGGTTGCCGTTGATTGATACGTGACATTTCGTTCCTATTTTGTTGCGTAATGGCGTTTCATTTTCATATTATTTTATTTTTTCGGTCACGATTTTACTCTGGACAATAATAGCCAGTAAAATTGATAATGAATTTCAAAAAAATGTCCCCTCATTCCAGTTCTGACGAACAATATGCAACCAAAATTTTTTATGTCGTGCCCTACCATGCCACGCAGGATACTGGCCTCCACGGCCCTCTCACTGTCCTGCCCCCTCCCTGCCTCGTCGCGTGCGAATACACCCCTCACCTATCAATACATATGTAAAGTTGTTAACAACTAATCTATGTACCTACCATCAAAACCAATAAATTGAAAAAAACACCCCTCACCTCTTCATCGAGCCTCTCCGGACATCGCTCCTCTGCCTCTCACCCCACTTTGCTGCCCCCCACTTCTAGTAGCAGTTCTTCTTCTCCTTCAAGCATTAGATCGGTTGGTTCGTTGCATCTCATTGATCGATCCATCTTGTCCATCTTGTCCATCTTGTCCATCTTGTCCATCTTGTCCATCTCGTCCATCTCGTCCATCTCGTCCATCTCGTCCATCTCGTCCATCTTGTCCATCTTGTCCATCTTGTCCATCTTGTCCATCTTGTCCATCTTGTCCATCATGTCCATCTTGTCCATCTTGTCCATCTTGTCCATCTTGTCCATCTTGTCCATCTTGTCCATCTTGTCCATCTTGTCCATCTTGTCCATCTTGTCCATCTTGTCCATCTTGTCCATCTTGTCCTGTACCGATATTTCTTTTTCCTCTGGGTGTGTAGTATAGGACTTGTTTTGGAACGCGTTCATCATTCATTCTTACTATGTGGTCTTTCCATTTCTTCGTATATTGTTCAATTTTATTATTCAGGTTGTAGATTCCAAGTGTCCTCCGGATGCATCCGTTTTCTATTTTGTTCCTTCTTGTTACTCCTAAAATGGATCTTAAAAATCTCATCTCTGCTGTTTGGATTCTTCTATGAGTCCTAGAATTCAGTGTGCAGTTTTCACTACCATATAATCCATATGGCACTGCCCTCACTTCATAGAACTTGAGCAAAGTATCCATCCTAAATTTGCCTTTAAGAGTTCTTTTCAATCGTGCCACACATCAGACTGAATTTTTTAATCTTCCTGACCACATTTGCCTCACCGAGATAAGATATATCACTTACTAAGAATATGAAGTTCTTAACATGTTCTATTATTCTGTCTTCTAGAACGAATTTACATCTTAGAGGCAGGAGTCCTTGGAATACCATGGATTTGGTTTTACTTGTGGGTATTTTTAAATAAAACGACTTTTTTATTTTGTGGAGTTCGTATATGGCTCTCTGTAAGTAGCCTCCTCTCTAGTAGCAGTTACGACTGATATTACTCAAAGCTAGAGTATGCTACAGGAATTAATGAAAAAGCATGTAGTTGTATATACAAGATAGGCTTTACGAAAGGTGGAATTCAATTTAGTTATTTACTCCCCCTTTTCGCGAGATTCAGGAAAACGTGAGAGAGGGCACATTTCAATTACTTAATGCGGTAGGAAATGGAAATGGAGGTACTTTCACGAAAACTCAGGTAAACAGTAACATTTTCCCTCTCTTAATGGTCAGATTACAAAGTTTCATTATCAGAAACAATTTTTTGCAAATACTTTGAAGTATTTCCACTTGTCTATTCTGCACTTGAGTTCCCAGTTTCGATTTTGGATTCGATAATTTAGTTTCTACTCGTACTACTACTGAGCAGAGTTTAACTCTAAATATACGCTACGCTTCGCTCGAAACGAATTGAGATTTCTTCAGACAAGAACTTTTCTTTGTTTTCACTGCCAAATGAACAGAATTCTAGTGAGATCAGAATAAAACTGAAGATTTGTATAAAAATAAATTCCATTCTTCTTTAAATAATAGAAAATGATAATTTGAAAATAGTGGTCTAAATTATTATCCACAAAATATTCTACCGTTTTGTAAAAACCTCATCAAAATCAGCTTTCCCATTCACAAGGACGAAGAGACAAAATAATTGTATGACTTGTTAGTTATGTAAATAACGAAATAAGATTAAGAAGGGGCGGTTATTTTGAAATCACAGACATACGTGCCAATGTCTGTATTGTCATTTCTAACTGAATTGATTATTAAAAACAGAATAATTTGCTGTTTTTTTAAAATTTTATATAAGTCTCACATTGACGGAAAAAAATATATTAAAACAAAAGTTTACTGACTAAATAGCAAGACGATGTTTTGTTCATTCTTAAGTTAGAAGAATAGAAAAAATATATACATAGATGAACAAAAATAGGCAAATTTTAATTGTACACTTTACGTGAACTCGTCAGTGTGTTAATGAATCTCAATGACGTTCGATGGCTATATCCGATTTTACTGTGTCGTATACGTACTACGTATATACGGAGTAATTACGTAGTACAGAGAAAGTTATGTAATGCTGCGGAAAATCAATTTCGAGATTTTAACAGAAATACACCTTTTGGGATCCCCTTTTACCGACAAAGTGGTTCTTTTCAAAACCGTCTTTCTGTCCGTATGTCCCTCTGGCCGTCTGCCTGCTCGTCCGTCTGTCCGGTGTATGTGAACAACACTAGCGTCTGAACATAGGATTTTTTCCAAAGTGAAGAAATCCCTGTCCATCTGGCCTGAGTGGCTTTATTATTTTGGAAACATTCAATCATTTTTCGGTGTATTTTGCATGAAACCCTTGGTACATTTTAAAAATTTTCCCAAAAATGGCTCCAAATTTGTTCTTTAAATTTCTTGTAAAAATAGAGTAAAACACACCTATAAAGGTGGCATAGATCCGATTTTCATTGTTAGCTACGGATTTTCAAAAATGCCAAAAGTTTGAATTTTTTCAGCATCTTCCTTCAACTGCAAAATTGAAGACAGAAATTTTTCCTTCAACTTCCTTCAACTGCATCTTCCTTCAACTCCAAAATTGAAGACAGAAATTTTTCCTTCAAATGAAATTTTTTCTCCATACTTAGTTCTTTCAATAAGGTCACGTATATTTTTTAAACTTTTCGTAGTTTTCGAGATATTGCGATATATATTGCACGCAATATCTGCATTTTTTTAAAAAATAATAAAAACAAAATTTTCTCGAAAACGGTACCAAATTTTTCTTTAAACTTTTGGTGGGGATAGTACTAAATGTACGCTATAGAATGACATAAAAAATATTTTGTTCTAATCTTTTGTTGTTGGTTTTTCAAAAATTACACAAATGTAATGTTTTTACTAACCTCTCACGTGGATAATCTTCCCAACCGCGCCGACAAACAGAAACCCCGCGGCCAGTGGGAGGGCAGAGGGAGGGACGCGTGTACCAATCGCTAACAGGTAGAGCCACAGTTGTTTCTGATTGGTGCAACATCCCAAGGGGTAGAAAGGACGCTGTCTCAGGGAGAGGGCTAGCTCGTTTACGTACGAGGCCGAAATATCGTCATATTTCCCTGACGAAGGAAGTATTTTGCCTGCGTGAATTTTGCCGGCCAATTTTTGTGAGGGAAAGGGTACATTAACGGGGATTTCTTCACACTATCCCATTTAAGTGTACATGTGCATTAAAAGATGTCTAGTAAAGTTACTCGAAAACTCAATTTTTTTTTAGAAAACGAGCTCAGATTTCCGCATCTTGAAAAGCATTGAAACCCCATTTTCTCAAAAAGGCTTAAAATTTTTTCTTCATTTTTTTCCAACAGGTAGAGCTAATTGCACTGTTTAAGATGGCACTGATTTTGCTGCACTCTTTTGTAGTTGATTTTTTTAAATTACACAAATGTAAAATTTTTGAAATATCTCTTGCGCCGTTAATTACATATTTCCAGCGGTTTGTATCCATTATTACACTTGCCAGTGAAAGTGCTTCCAATGCCTTCAAATGAAGTGTATCCAAAACTCAAACAATTTCTGTGAAAGAGATTCAAATTTCACATTTACTGTAACTCTTAAACGTCATTTTCACAGAAACGGCACCAAATGTTTCAATAAAAATTTCGTTTAGGAAGAGGTTTTACTCTTTAACATTCTTAAAGTAATATTTTAATTCTACTATTCGGAAACCAAAAAACTGAGAAAAGTTCAAAAAAAGGTACTTTGGGTGACTACAGATGATTATGGCAGCCGGCAGAGTATATAAAAGTCAGAATAGCCATCTCAGACCAAAGAAAATAGAAAACTAATACGAAAAATCTAAATTATTCTGTAGTACCACTATTTTTGTTGGTGATACCCTTTTCTGTCTTGTCCTATTCTTTTGTCCATTTTTTTAAATTTGTATTGTTTTGATTGGGTTTACGTAGATCAGTATTACATAGAACTACACGTAATGTAGAGTACACATATTCGAACTTACAATACTACTTAACACATCTTAAATCAAAACAGGTCGAGGATTTGGTTTTAGAAACATCTATAAACATTTTGTGAAACGTAGAATACGGAATGAAAATCAGTTTTTAATTCTAGTTCTGTGAGGAGAATTTATTTGCAGAGTTTAAAAGAGGCGAGATGAGGGTCTAGGCAAAGTGTGATAGAATTTGGTGGGTTTTCCCGTGGCAGTTGACCTACCGGTGAAGTGAGTCACAACGTCCCGCGAAAGGTTTAAGGTCTCCTCAGCAGACGCACGGAACGTGGGCGTTTATCCCTGCGAACGCGAAACATAATGAGGCATTTTTGTAACATACGTGCGTGCAAAGATCGAATTTTAAACCACTGTAATTACAAATCATTACGAATCTCTACATGGGCGCAAATTCCCGTTTTATTCACCGATCCCTTACGTCATCACGACTTTCTCCAGAACTGGTGCTCGCGTCCTTCAACAAATTATACGAAAATCATACGTTTACGTAAAGTCAGGAGTCATTTTTACTGGAAATTGAGTGCCATTCGCATAAACAAGAATGTACTCAGCGACCTTGCTGTCATACTGTGGTCCACTAATATTGTTACAGTATCATAATGACTAAGGTTTTCATACTGAAATGCATCGGTTACATTATTACATAATCTCCCAAGGCTAATCAGATTTTTAATTAAAAATTTCATTGAATTTCTTTGCTGTGTTGTTTTTAATATACCATTTTTTATTCAGATTCTTTCTTTTTACTTCGAGAAAGAGAGACATACTTTTTTTCAATTTCAAATCACCTGATTGCGTAGTTCCGTGAAAATAAAAAAGGTTCTTTGATGAAATAATGTTAGTCTTATTATCTATGAGCTGCACTTCAGTTAAACATTTTCTACTTCCGTCGTTTTAACACTTATAATTAATAGTTTCGTCTCCTAAATCATTCGTCTCTGCCATTCTTTTATTAAATATTATGTTTTTGAAGTACTTTTAGCTTTGCCCAGACCTCGAATCATTTCGGATGAGATCGCCAGCCGTTCACATTTGTCACTAATCCCTGATGTATTGAAGCAAAAGTTCGTAATCATAGACCACAAAGATAAGTACTGATGCTGTCAACTGAATATTATATTCAGAAGTGCATCAATTACAAATTTCCTTATTATAAAAATTGCACTTCTGAATATTTTCGTTTGATGTAAAGGAATATTCATTGATTCGTCGTTCATTCAATATCAGTATTCTGTCGTCATCAGTCGTACATTCAATATCGATATTCTGATGTATTATATTATACGAATGGCTTAAAATTCAATGCTGTTCTTGTCAATGAAACCTCTCAAGTCATCTACGAGACATTTTTTATATTAGGTGTACATAATTGTTTCTTCATTTCTTTGGACTTCTTCTAGTCGAAGTTAGTAATTCGTTACATCCCAATAGGTTCTCAAATCATACGCCAAACTCGAACGCACTTCAGTGCTTCTTACTGTGAGATCCTGTGGATCGAGTCCCAACGGGTGGCAGGATTTTCGACACTAGCTACATAGCTAGGTTGAATTCTAGCGGCCTGCTGCTCTGATCGATAGTTTTCCGTGGCTTTTCCGATCAACACCAGGCGGACGCCGGAGCAGTACCCTAAAAAACGGACCGCACGGGAACTTTCCTTCCCCTTCCTTGTCCTGTCCTCACCCCCTTACTTACAGACACTTGCACTCACATGCATTACACGTCGGGAGCCCAGTCGGGAACTTACCGCATGTCTCGGCTAGGGCGATGCTCCGGCGGAGATATCTGGATGAGGGAAATCCCGCACTCGGTAGTTTGGCGCCGGATCTCACCATTCAGCGGGACAACTCCGCCAATTCCCATGATGAAAACCTGCACTACACTTAGTTGACGCGCCCGGAAGCACGAAATAGCCAATCAATCCAGCACTCGCGGGCTCCTCGGTTCCGAGGTCAGGAGAACGCGAGGTGGTTCGCCCAGCAACTTGGAGGCACGTCAAGAAATGAATATCCATGCCCAGGGCGGAGTTTGAACCTACAAGCGCTTGGGTCGATGTGATGAGGCACTACGAGTATGTGTATGTACCGTAACAGATATACATTTAACGCAGGTTTTAAATTTCTATCCTCTTTTTGGAAATTTCTCTAGTTCGTATCATGTTTCGCATTTCGGACTCGTATTTTTAGCATTTTCCTGTTTCAAATATCTCTCTTGCAGTATTTCCTACGCAAGTAATGTATTTGCGTGAGGTCTTATACTTTCTTCTTGTATGTGACTGGTACCGGAAACATTTGCCATAGCTTTCTCCACCATCCCACCTCGATTGCATTAAGTTTGAATGCTATTTTCATGAATAAGAGAGTTTCGTTCTCTTATTCATGCAATAGTTGAAGTATCCGATGTTGACCGTGAATTTATTTATCACAATCCTTAATTAAATAAAAGGGAATTAATTATATTTATTGTGTAAAATGGAAATAATTATTATTCACTCCCTCATGCCCAGTTTCTTGTCACTACGCTCTGCCTCGTCGTACCTTACCTTGCGATTCATCTTGCATGTATTGCGGATTGCATACTATGCATACTTGCTGTCCTGCTCGCTTGGACGGAAGTTTTCTTACTGAATACTGAAGTATGTTTATATCATACAGCACGTCTCTATATGTACTTTGTGGAATATACGTTCTAATGGTGAAAATCTCATTGAAATCCATTCGGCAGATTTCAGCTGTATTATATATATATATATATATATATATATATATATATATATATATATATATATAAGAGAGAGAGAGAGAGAGAGAGAGAGAGCAAATACAGGTTAAATCCTGCCCACGTGTGTTTGGTGTATGTGTCTGCAACATGTGTGTTTGTGTGTGTGTGAGAGAGAGAGAGAGAGAGAGAGAGAGAGAGAGAGAGAGAGAGAGAGTGGTTGTATGTGGGGGGTGAGAGAGAGAGAGAGAGAGAGAGAGAGAGTGGTTGTATGTGGGGGGTGTTTTCTGCCGGGATATGATGGTGGATCTTCCCAAAGGGGTTCAAAGGAACAGGAATGTGGTTACGACGGAAATACGAAAACAGTTGAGTGATGCTACAAGTTATCATAAAGAAGGACATATGAGAGGGAATTATGATAGGTAAATATGAAAAGGCAGACAGTCAAGTTTTCATCTATTTAAGTAGAAAAATATTAAATCTGTATCATTAAAATGCGGTAAAAAATAAAATATAGTATGTAAAATAGATATTAACTGGATCTAATTATCGCGGGCGACAACTTTTGTCGCCGTTGGATCATTACAACCCCTATAACGCATTTGGTGCATAAATAACTACAAAATTATATCGTATAATGTCTACTAATGCTAGAGTTAGCCTTTTTTCGCCAAGCGCTCCCCTCGGCTGAGTGCGCGTGGCGGTCGGCCGCTCTCGAGGCTGACGGAGGCGACGGTTCGCGCGAGTGCCGGCGATCGGGGCCAAGTGCGACGGCGCAATTTCACGCGTGCGTCGGCCGCCCAGGAATGCCGCACGGGCGCGAGCGACCTACTAATATTCCCGTGATTCATTGGGCGCCGCGCGCGCGCACGGACGGGCGGGCGCACGCGCGGCACGCGATGCGATGGGAAGAATGGAATGGCGCTGGGAGCCGACAGCGCTCCGCGCCCGCGTCCAAGCCCTCGCAGGTTCTAATTTGCTTCTTTTTATTAGACGTTTGCTGCGCGTCGGTTGTACTGCAGTGTCCAGAGCGCTTTCCAACCTGTTTGAGCGAGTTTGAAGCATCGTTCGTCTGCTGGTAGGTTCAGTGGTTTCTCGTATGAGCGTGCCTTCTCACGCTTCTCCCTCTCTCTGCTGAGAGGTAAGCGGTTTTGGTCAAATTGCGTCCATTTGTAAAATGAGATTCCCTATCTCACACTGTTTCATGTTTTCTTACACTCACTTCTCACTGTCTCACCCTTACACTCACTCTTCACAACAACTCATTCATTCTCAAAACCATTCTCACGCTGTTTCTGTCTCTCCCTCTCTACCTTTCTTCATCTCGCTCTCTTTCCCTCTCTCTCTCTTTCTCTCTTCCCCTCTCTTCCTCTCTCTCCCACCCTTTCTCCTTCTCTTTCTCTCTCTCAAACCCATTCCCTCTCACACATAACCACACGCGCGCAAACGAAGGTGTTGCATCGTAATAAGTCAAACCTCAGAGATCTTCTAACACTTCCAACAATCCTTGGGTTGCTGAATTCCCTTTGAATCTATAAACTTGATCCATTTTCAGAAATAGCGTAGTGTACTGTCAGAAATTGACTGCAAATTTTCGTCTTGTAAATGAGTGAAACTCTTCATCCAGCTTGTCGTTGAATGGTAGATACCATAATTTATACAAACAATGAGACGTTGATATCCTGGAAAATGAGGTCCCTACTTGAAGAGAAAAGTAAAGAAGTTTTGGGTGTCAGTATTCAAAAATGCAGCGTACAAAATCAGTCGTCTAGAGTCTGTTGATGCTATAACGCGTGCTGCTGCTCCAAAATAATTCATTTATATGGACTTAAGGAATAAAAGGTAAGAAGATATCAGAGAAGAAATTTTGAAAATCCTCTGTACCTTTAAACTCTTCCAGGACAACGTGGCTTTCCTTAAGAGGGCAATCTAATTCTCGTGAATCCAGATAGTAAATATTACGCAAGAAATATTCATTTATTGAGAGGTGATAATAATTTTGATTCAATGATGTTACAGATCTGAAGTTCAGGCGTCTATTTTAAAGAATTGGGTTCATTTGGTGCTCTTCCATTTGCGAATGGAATGCACATTTTTTTAGATTCTTGGAGATAAGTAGTAATTAGTTCCTTTACCTTCACTCCTAGATATTATGAACTAGGCCTATTCACAAACTTTCACTCCATAATTAAAACATTACCATATGCATATCATTCGTAAAGCTATCTCATAGTGTACATTGACACAATCAACAAGGCAAACTTTCTCACAACCATTTTCAGATGAAGCATGATACGACATGGGCACTAATAGACTTTCAGCAGATTTTATCCACTGCACATTCTTCATGTAATACATACAACTCGTGTATATTTTGTAATGAAAAGTGTGACTCTCATGTATACTTTAGATCAGATGTATAATTCACATTGCTTATGTAGTATCACGTCTAATTATGATTTACACAAATAATTTTAATCTGTCTCTATCACTATATTTAATCGTTGTTTTTTAATTATCATTTCTCTCTCCTCACAAACAATAAAATTGAAACTAGTACTGTGCCCGCACATTCGAGAGAATAATGTACCATAATACGACCTCAGAAAGAGGTCATTTATAGATC
Source organism: Teleogryllus occipitalis (assembly GCA_011170035.1). Lineage (NCBI taxonomy): Eukaryota > Metazoa > Arthropoda > Insecta > Orthoptera > Gryllidae > Teleogryllus > Teleogryllus occipitalis. Next base: position 171,331 of record BLKR01002334.1, read on the forward strand.
AACGGAAAAGTTTTAGACAGGTTATTAACAAATGAATAAAATCTAATTGAACTTGATTAAAAACGAATTCAATATTTGCACTAGAATTCATAGATCATTCACAGGTCATAAAATCTTCATTACTTTTTTCTCTTCATCTCTCTGCTTCTTATTATCTCTTCCCACTTTTTCCACTTAATTTGTCACTTTCCGTTCATTTTGCCTCTCTCCGCATCTGTTCGCCTCTATGTGTCTCTGTCTTCTTCTATCCTCTTCTGACGGTCTATCTCTACCAGCCTCTGTAGGCCTCACCTAGGGATGGCAAAAAAACATCGATGTTTTCCACCAGAAACATCGATGATTTAATATCGATATTTTGCTTTCTATGTTTTCTTCACATCGATATTTTGTTGCAAAAACATCTATGTTTTTAATTTTATATCTTTTTTAATAAAGGGGTTTAGGCACGTTGTAGAGTAGCAGCAATCCACAGCAATATCGTTGTTTTGCATCTTCCTGTTTATCACGCTGCACATTTCGCCTGAGAGAATTTTAGGTGGTTTTACTTCGATAGTGTATGAATGCAAGTGTGTAAAGGGCAACCGAAAGGGTACCGAAAAATAATGTTCTTTATTGTTAATTTTATTCTTTACATTCGATAATAATTTTTATTAACTACTACTACTAACTAAATACTACTAACATGCTGGTAACCAAACAATAAAATGTTTCCCTTTAACGTACTGTACTTAAAAATGGATAGGAAATAGCATGTTTATTTGTCTATAAGACATCGATGTCTTTTTGTCGATGTTCTCATCGACATCGAAACCCCTTAGCAATGTATCGAAACATGGATGTATCGATGTTTTGGTAAAATTGGTTTTGGTAAAATTGATGTTTTGGTAAAATGCCTCTTGCTTCAATTTTCCTCTTTCCGCCTTTGTCCGCCTCTGCCTCCTTCTGCCTTCTTCTGCCCCCTTGTGTCCTCTTCCTTTTGCCCTCTTCTATTCTCTTCTATCCTCTTCAGTTCTCTTCTGGCAGCCTATCTGCCTCCATCAGCCACTACCCGGGTCTTCTCGCCACTTCCCGCCTCGCTGCGCCGCAGAGCGTCATTCCCCCCCCCTCCCGTCAGATAAGCGCACAATTAGCCGCCAGCAGCCCACTCGCGACCGCCCGACCTCGCGCCGACGCGCATTTTTAACCAAATCATGAAGCGCTGCTATCGGAAGATCGGCAACGCGCCACGTAATGTGGTGGCGCAGGGCGACAGATACGACGCGCTGTTGACCGGTTCAGGCCCCACAGCTATCGAGATCCCGTGTTGGGACGTCACTATCGGCAGCGCCCCCTGCAACCAACAAGGCACTTGTATATGTATGGTCGCCTGGGGCCGTGTGTTGCATTTCTACATCTGCGACGGATTTGTTCTCAAGCGAAACCATGCTTTCTAAGCACAAATAGATTGTTAGTGATTCCGGAAAGGTCAACTGATAGGATCACTTGCCCCGTAAGTGTAGTGGATGTTTTTTCTAGGGAGATGGCATCCCCCACACTTACTTACACACGTACACACACACTTACACTAACATTCAATACACGACCACACATTACACAAGTAAGGGGTGAGGATAAGACAAGGAAGAGGAACGCAAGATCGCGTGCGGTTCGTGGCCCGTTTGTTAGGGTACTGCTCCGGCATTCGCCTGGTGTTGATCGGAGAAACCACGGAAAACTACCAATCAGAGCAGCCGACCGCCAGAATTCTCCACCAGGCAGCGACTGAATTCGATCCAGCTAAGCAGAAGCAGGAAATTCGTCACAAGCTACATACCTAGGTGGAATTTAGCCGCTGTCAGAAGGAGAATTCTAGCGGCCGGATGATCTGATCGGTAGTTTTCTGTGGTTTCTTCGAAAAACACTAGACAAATGCCGGAGCAGAACCTAATAAACAGGCCACGGACAGCGCGTGATCTATCCTTCCTCTTCCTTGTCCTATCCTCTCCCCTTACACACACTAACACTTACATGCCCTACACGAGCACATGCCCTACATCGTCAACCCACAGCTTGTCCTGGCTAGGGCGGTGCCCCGCTGATGGGAGACCCCTGGTTGGGAAAAACCCTTTTAGCTGACGGTTGGTCGGCGTCGGAACTCATCATCCAGCGGCATAGATAACCGCCAAGATAAGAATATGCACTGTACTTATGGTACTAATGACCTTAGCAGTTGACGCACCCGGAATCACTAATCAATCAATGAATCTACGCACAAGCATCAAAAGCAACTTGCTGTTGGGCAATTTTAAGCTGATCAGTAGTTCTTGTGCGAGTAATGTTCACTAAGTTTAATGTGTTTTTAACATTAAAGAGCACGATTCAGACGTTTCCTCCGTTCTCCCTGAATTGCCTATTCTCTTTAAGAATGGAAATGGAATGGCTTCTCCGAAAAAAATATGTTCACTGGCTCCGCAAGCCTGTTAGGTCAGAGCTCCTAACTTTATTAGGTTTTTGAACTATTTTTTTGCAACATTTTATTTTCGACTTTCAGATCATTGTTCGTTTTATCACCATTTGCAAATAACTTATTTAGGACGTTGAATTGACAAAAAGCAATTAAAATGGAGAGAATAATGAATTATCAGCTTTTAAATGACAGCTTCATTGTACGATTTAATCCAGCGATTATCTAGATTTCATAGCTGCATTTACTGAGTTAATAATAAAATAAATATAATCATATAAAGTAGTTCATCGTTAGGAATGTTAATTAGAAACATCTTCTGAATTACAAAGCTTGTTTGGCGAATAATGAACGAAAAATTGTGAAATGTAAATAGAATGTTTTAAAAAATCTTATTTTTAGTTTTCGAAAGTGAATACGAATATTGGACTAAATGAGTGATTTATAAAGCCTAAATAAGCTTTTTAATAATATACCATACTTACAAGGACTATAATCTTGATACAAGTAGAGCAATTTACGACCATGTATGTACAGAAGCCGGACGATCCAGAGTATGCAGTTATTCTTTAACAGTAAATTGAGAAGTACGATCCACTAAACACAATATTTTCGAAAAAAAATGTTCAAAATAGATACCTGCATCCTAGTGCAATTACGTACTTTAAAAATTACTTTCAGTTTCCCTATCAACACAATTACAAGGGTTAGACCGATTTAATAGGTAAAATGAACTGGTAGTTACAACCAGGGTTCAACATCGAATTATTTTGCAAAGTAAAGAAAATTACCGCCAAACAATAGATATATCTAGTATATAATCAGGTTATTGGCTCATCTCGGTTGCCTCCCTCCCGCTCGCATGGAACGAAATACCTCGGTCTCCGCCTTCAGCTCGTCGTGTTTGCATAATCGCTCGCTCGTTGTCCGCCCGCATTGGGGCACTCGCTGGCTGTTCAAGCAGAGAGGGAACGAGAACGACCCAATTATAATTATTCCTCTATGCAGCCTCGGAACGACGTTGAAGCGATTACTATTCGGTTACCAAATTATGTCGGAAACACATTTGCTAGTGGCTGAAGTAAGTCACTCCAGATGGTCCGTCAAATCCAGATTTCACGACGAACGTGCAATGGTTGCTGGATTAAATATCCTTTCAGGCGTTGATTGAATGTGTAGTTTTAAATCGTTTTCCAATGCAATTAAAAATTAAATCTACGACACCACAATTTAAAACTTAATGATTGCAACACAAATATATGTTATAAGTTCAAGCAACTGATAATGCTAAACTCTCTTATAACGAAACATATGATATTGTTATTCGTAGAAACCGAAATCTATTCCAAGTTGATGTTAAATTTTTTAATGGAATTATTTCCAATAATTGCATAAGAATGATATCGCACATTAAGTTTCTTCCTCCTTACCGTTACACGAAGCTTTCTGAGCGGATGTATAAATTATAAGGTGCCAGGAAGATGCAAGTTGTCTTTCATGTGGAAAGATCTGTTCTAAGTCGAGTCAAAAGACGAATTGCCCAACACGATTCGGAGAACATATCGGACGAGTATTAGCGCATATCCTTTGCTCGCTACCTTGTCAATTTGCCGCTATCCTTCCATTCCTTATTTTGGCTTCCTATTTCCTTTCGCGATTCCTGTTTCCTCCTTATCTGCCTCAATTTTAATTCTTCTCCCCTTCATGACCCGGGCCTTCCACGCCCCGTCGCCGGCCGCCGAGTGTCGGGAGCTCCCGTTGCGGCTAATTGGGTTCCGCCGGAGCGGAGCAGCGGTCGCTACAGTCGATCTGCCATTCATGAGGCACTCCCACCCACTCCTACCCGACGGGGCCAATCTCATCCTCCCTCGCCCCGTATCCTCTTCGCTTCTCCTCCTTCCCGAACTTCGCTCCACACTCCCCTCTCAGCCTTCTCGTTTCTTCCCCGACCTGCTCCATGACCTCCCCGCCTCTCTTAGAACATCTTCGCCTATTCGCCCCTCGCGTCCCACTCCTGCATAACTATTTCCCTCACCCCACTTCCTGATGTTTCCCATCCCTACATTTTCTTCCATGCCTCTCCAGTCTCTTCAAGCCACTGTACACCATTCTATCCCCTTCCCTGCTCTTCCCTTTCTTTCCACATGGCCCACCTCGCTCTCTCTTTGTTAGCCCGCCACGCCTTCTCCCGCCTCACCCGGCCCCGCTCCGCCCCGCGCCGACCCGACCCGCCCCACCACGCCACTTCGCGCCACACCACGCCACACCATGCCACTCCACTCTACACCACGCCAAAACACGCCGCGCCACCTCGCGCCTCACCACGCCGCGCCACACCACGCCACTACATGCCACTCCACTCCACGCCACGCTACACCACGCTAAGCCACACACTCCACACCACACCACGCCATGCCATACACTCCTCACCACGCCATGCCACACACTCCACACCACTCCACACCACACCACACCTTGCCACACCTTGCCTCACCTTGCCACATCATCCCACACCACGCCACACCACGCCACACCACGCCACACCACGCCGCACCACGCCGCACCACGCCGCACCACGCCGCACCACGCCGCACCACGCCGCACCACGCCGCACCACGCCGCACCACGCCGCACCACGCCGCACCACGCCACACCACGCCCTCTACATTTCGCCATGCCACGTTACGCCACCCCGTAATGTCCGGCTCCGCACCGCACCGCCCTACCATTCCTCACACAGTCGACCACTTCGACTCACACAGTTGACAGCACTTCGTAACAGTGGCTCCAGCTCTTCCCATACTCTCACGAGCGGGTCCAGAGGAGAGGACATCGTGTCCCCGTACCTTCGCCAAAAGAAATTCTGATTGAAGAGCAAATGGGGCCTACTCCCAAAGAAATGCATTACTAATCTCAATACAATCTCCACTAGCATTATAAGAGAATTATTGTTCTATTGAATACTTAATATTTAATTTAATTTCTAAATTGTAACGAATTAAAACCAACAGATAGTCTATGATCTTAGTGTTGTAATGGTCAATAAGTTATCAGGGTGAAATAGTAAGGCCAATTTTTATTGATTGGTAGGAAGGAACTTTTGTAAAAGAAAATTAAATTTCATTTATTGATATTTTTGTGACATTAGTTCACATGTGTCGAATCGCATCAAATCGATGTTCGAAGAAAAGCAATTCCTACGAGGCACTAGATTAATGTTTAAACAACTTTAACTTCATGATAGTTTTCGTTTAGTTATCTTCTTTATCTTTTAGCATGGCCTTTCCTATTTCTCATGATCGTCACCTTTGATTCATGATCTCCTTTCTTCCAAATGCCAAAGCACACCCTTGGTGGCGTCAAAACGCTAAGATTCACATTTTTGCTAAAATCTCGCTAATCAAATCATCGCAATGTTAAAAAGTTAGCATTTCAAGTTGTTTTCAAAGGCTGCGTTTTCTTACCTTTCGTATTTACTTTCACGAAATAATCATTACGCATGAAACGATTGAGCTGAAATGCTATTTTCTGATGCAGAATGAGTAAAATATAAAAGAAAATGTTATAAAATATTTATCTTACATTAATGCTTTCCTGAAATTCGTTATAAAAAATTAAAAGAATCCGTAAAAATAATTTTACATAGCCTGGCAAAATTATTTTTAAACAAGGAATAAGTTCGTAATATCAACAAAAAGCAATGAAAGAGTTCAAAGAAATCTATCGCGTCTCAGCTTTTCCTTTTAGTAGAGAAGGAACTAACCCTATTAAAAGGAACGCTGACGTAACATTTACCTGAAACGAACGTAAAGTGAAGGGGTAATATATGGACTCGATACCAATCATCTGACAATGTAATAATGTGCACGTTATGTTGGTAAAGCCACTATGTTAACGTGTATTGAACATGTTGCCACTTGCTGACTGATATGCTGTCGTGCTGCAGGAACAGTCGAGAAATTTTTAATAATTAACTCGAAATTTTACTTACAGTTCATAAGTATTTCGTTCAGCTTCAGAACCAAGAGGGGGAAAGAAATTAAAAAGCTTAGTTTCTAAACAACTGCATGTCGAAGAAAAAGAAGAAGAAACCGCAATCGGACGTATTAGAAATGTAAATGAGTGACTAACATAAAATACTCAGGAAAATAGTTTCAGGAAATGAATGTACTATGAGAAGACCGGTAATAGTTTCCTTATTAACATTTTACTCATTAATTATTTTTTCATGTATTACTTGAAAATAAAAGGAATTAATAAATTCTATTCAGCTCTATCATGTTGAAAAATGTTACATTGTCACACCTTGAAAATATAGTATGTTTTTAATAACTGCTGTCCAGAATAAAAAGTAAAAAGCGAACATCTTACTTCTTGAGATATTTGCACATTTGAAACATACATGTCTACATGTTGAGCGAAGTAACTTTTCCGGTCTTTGTGACAGGAATTTATTAATTTGTTAATCTAATTTAAGAACTTCTACTAACGTATGACTCAAACAAGCTCCTGAAACTCTTAAGAAAGTATGTACATGTTTGAATTCAGGCTTTTAACAGATCGTGTTTCTTAACTGGACGCATTAGTGTAGGCCATAGGTTAAATTCCAACAAGTCCACTCATTGTCACTTACTTTCTCTTTTCTTATTTTCTAACCAGTGTTCACAGTTCAAATGCTTTCATAATATTCATCATGGTGTGCAATTTAACAGATCCTCCTCTCCATTGATAAAAAAATCAACGCGTCGATCATTACGCAGTAAGTGAGTCAAACATTTTTGTCATATGGAATGCCACAGACCTTCACACTTGGTTCAGGTCATCTCCTATGTGACGCATAACCTTGATACAATCGAGTAGGACATATTACTCAGAGGCATGTGTCCCATTTTATGACCTCTTGCAACTTGTATACCAAAGTACCGATGCATCAAACCGAAACCTTAAAAATCCTTTCAATCGTAAATCCTTAATCGAAACAGAAAAATTTTTTGTATAAATATATTGCTGAAACAGTAATGGAATAAAGAAGAATACAGAAGAAGTGATGTAGCTCGCGAGCGAGAAGGGTGGGAGAGAGCGCGATCAGCGGGATGAGCGAGGAGGGCGGGGAGGGGATGAGCGAGGAGGGAGGGAGGGAGGGGGATGAGGGGGGAAAGCGGGATTGAGCGTGGAGGGTGGAGAGGGGGGAGGGGCGAGAAGGCTGGGATGGGGATGAGGGGGAAGGGCGGGATTGAGCGAGGAGGGAGGGATGAGCGGAGTGAACGGGATGAGCGGGAGGGGCGAGATGAGCGAGGAGGTTGGGGAGGGAGATGAGCGGGGAGGGCAGGATGAGCGAGGAGGGCGGGATGAGCGTGGAGGGTGGGGAGGGGGAGGAGCGAGGAGGGTGGGATGGGGATGTGCGGGGAGGGCGAGATTGAACGAGGAGGGCGGGATGAGCGAGGAGAGTGGGGAAGGTGGGGAGTGCGGGATGAGCGAGGAGGGCGCGTTGAGTGGGGAGAGCAGGATGAGCGGGAAGATCGTTATGATCTGGAAGGGCAGGATGATGAGAGAGGGAGGTATGAGGGGAGATGGCTCTATGGATGTACTTCACGACCAGGGTTCGCTGGTGGAGCACACAGAACAGACGAGACTGCTTTTTAGGTGATTGTATTAATTTATACGAATTGTATTAATTTATTAAGAAATTGAAAGAAAACTTTGCATACTGCGGCCACGTAAGAGGTGAGAGGTGTCTATGGTTTTGTTACATTCAGGAACTCGAGAAAAAATCCAAAACAGTGAAGTAGTTTTGATTTTTATCAAAAAATGAAAATATTTGATTGTGTTTTCCGCCTATTTTCATTCTGCGCGTAACGACTGAATTCGCGCACTCAGAGCGTCATTGCTTACGACACATCTGATGTCATGAGAGCAAGGCTCCAAGAAAGAGGCTGACCACCATTAAAACTTTGCGATTCACATGTTGCGTAATAGAACTATAACTTTCATATTCTCTGTTCTGTTTTTCTTAAAATGTTATTTTTTGCAGTGTTATAACAGAGTTGTTTTATTTGATGCTCTTGAATGGTTTGCGTGCTGCTTTTTGCAAAACCATTATGAGTGGTTTTGTTGAGCATTTTTGCTGCTGAAGGGCTCCAGTCAACAACTAAAAAACGCAAGAAAATTGTTTAGGACTGCCCCCTCCCGAAACCACAACTATAACCATAACCGTAAACAAAACACAAACAAACATTTTCTTACCAAAACTCGAAATCTATTTTCTTAACCGAAAACGCAAACGGAACGTTATTTCAAATGTTTTGATGTTTTGCAAAGAACATCATTGTACGTACAAACAATTTAACTCTGACACATTGTTCGGGAAGTCAAGGACGGTGTTACTATGTGGGCGTGGCGTGGCGCCGCGTCGCGCTGGCCCGCTTTTCGCCCCAGGCCGAGCCTCTCCGTTGGGGGTGAGAGGTATGGATCCATCGACGCGTCCCGCGCAGTCTGTTTTCGTTGTTGGACAATAGACGCCGCCATAATTGGCATGTTTGCGCCCTGGGGCGCTGCTGTTACAGGGCACAAGTGCACACGTTTTCTAGCGCATGCGCCGTTATAGCGCGGGGGCTATCAGAATCCGCCAGTCGGCTATTGGGCCTCAGGCCTGTGCGGTACTAGACATCATTTTGTGGAACAATATTAGTAATAATTTCAGAACTAAATTGTTAATATTCAAATATTAATTTTGTTGGTATAAGATTATACATGCACGTTTTAGTATATGTAATGTATTTAAGAATAATAAGACATTATTGTTTACAATATTGTCAGTTGTTTCTTCCTCTGACTCGTGTGGATTTTAATCTTGAGATTCTGCAAACAGAGAGAGAGAGAGAGAGAGAGAGAGAGAGAGAGAGAGAGAGAGAGAGAGAGAGAGAGAATACAAATTACTTTTGTATCCCAAAGAGAATCGAAAATATAAATAGTAATAATAATGAGAAAATGTAACAAGAGCAGTACACCTGTGAACATTTGCTGTTAATACATCAAAACTAGCTTTTGTAAAATGAAACATTTCAATGTTCAAAAACAGAATGGTAAAAATACATTAACCAACATTAACTTAAAATAATATTACATACAATTAAGAAAACATTTTTTAAACAAAGAAACAAAATCCCTTCGTGTATTGTTTTATGTTTACTATTTATTTATATTAATAGAGTTGTGATGTTTGTTTACACATTAGTGCTTGACTGTTCAAGAGACCGCGTCTTAGGCAATGCTGTCATGTTGTCATCGGCAGTCTGCAGCCTTCATGACTGTATAATGTCCTGAATTAATTTTAATGCATTTCTCCTTCATGAAGGCCGCAGTGCGTCTATCATCTAGGGCACGGTGTCTCTAAGACAGTTAAGCTTTCTAGATTCCGTTCGTAAAAAATATTTCTCTACGTTCGTTAACGTGTTTCTTTTTTGTCTGTGCCGCGCGATGGAATTCATTACCGAATACTAGCGCCCGTTGTAAATCTAGAATTTGACTCTTATCTGTATGAAAATGTATCAGTCACTTTACAAACTACCATCACAGCAAACTTGAATGGATGCAAAGCATTAAATGTCAATATACGCTATTTGCTGATTGTATAATATTTTTCATTCATCCTTTAGCCTACCGTATTTTAGTCCGCCATGTACCAAGTCAATAGTCCATTCTTCACGCGTTTCACAGTTAGCTAATAGTAACTTTACGTTCACTCAGCTTTCTTCTTAACCACTGGTCATACTCATCAGCAAATAAAATACGTGTGAGTATAATTATTTTAAATCTATATACTAAAATCAAAAATTATCATATCGCACCACTAACGCCCTAATATTGCCATCAAAATTTGAACAGGGAAGTTATTACTCTATATTTTCCCAAATATATTCTTCGACATTTTTAAGAAGAAAAAATATGCACATAGATTTATCGCCTATTGTGCTTTACGAATGTTTTGGCGAAATTTTTCACAATAGAAATGCCTTCAATTGCTGAAAGAAGGACGCGACTGTTTCTAAAAATATTCTGTAACTTTTCAAATCAGTGAAAATGTTGATTAATCAAACGAATCAATATTGTAGATAAATTGTAGTCCTGTTATTTTGTCAAGTTATTCAATTGTTAATGCAAGTTGGCCTATTATCCCAGGGGTAGTTTCACATCACTGTAGTGTTAAGCCTCTAGAAAAAACATATTTTTAAATGTGTTTAATTTAAAATGTCGAAAAGGTCATTATTGGCCACAAAGAGCATAAACATAATTCAAACAAAATATAAACAGCATAATATAAATAAGTAATTCTATAAATTCAGGAACATTATTTGAAACCTTAAATGCTTCCCGACTCCACTGGAGACATTCTTTATCCAATCGCACTAGCTTGTGGGGTGGATTTTCGTGAAGGTTTTACATTAATGGATGACTTACTAACATTTGTTGGGTATATTTAAATTAATATGAAACTAAAATATTTCCCAAATTTGGAATTTCGTCATTATTTACATTTGCATAATATGTCATCAAATGCAATGCTTATACGGTAAAATAATCACTGATGCCCTCGGAGGTCATTGCAGCAATCGGTATGAATCACTTCCCAGAACACAATAGTTCTAGCTGCGCCCAAACACAGTACAGTGCTGGATGAAGAATACAAATAACGTTTATTTGGAGGAAGTAGTGCTTTCTACGTGATGATTAACTTTTTGCACAAATATATTTTATGTTTTTGTTCATCATCACATGGATACAGTAACGTCTTTTGATGCGGGTAAGTATGGGCAAGTGTACGCAGTAACTAAAGATGGCCAGTTCCCTTATGCATCCGTACAATATTACTTTCCTTTTCTACCGTGTCAGGGCTTTATTTCATGTCGCATAATCAGTCTTCCTAAAAAAAACAAGAATCACTAACGTCCCACATCGGCAGGCATTCGGTTCGTATCTTTTCTTCACTTTCGAACTCAACTTCTATCCGCACTTTTTTCTCTTAGACAGTAAAAGCAATTATGTCACATTTGAGAGCCGCAGAATCATTTTCAAATTAAGAAGGACTTTTGTTGCTCTGTGTGGACGTTCATTTGCATTTGAGGCTACGCCAGTTGTCTTGTTTCTTTCGCCGGCTTCCGTCGCGTCCTTTTATTTGCCTCCTCTGCCTGTTTATCTGGGGCACGGAGTTGAAATGGAGTGCAGACGTTTTATAACTTCCAGCGAAAAGCGAGTAGGCGTCTGGGACACGCCCCCTTGCCCGCTGCACGCGCCCAGCGGGGAGCGGGGAGTGAGGGCGGGGAGTGGACCGCTCCGTCGTCGGTCGGCCAGCGGGGGGTCCAGCTCGGCCTCGCAGGAAGTTGCTTAGCTGCTGCACGTAATCGAGGGGTCCCCAAACTGTTGCTGCGGACTGGCCGACAGAACTCCTTGTCTCAGATACTGAAACTGAAAGCAGACCGTATAAATATATTGTTATTACAATAACTATGTTTATTAGTATTTCTCCATTTACAGCTTGCTGATGTTACAGTTATCATTTAGGTCCAATTTAAAGCATGATCACACTTCACAATTAAAATTGAGAGGAATTGGGAAGGTACCATCTTTATTATTATTATTATTATTATTATTATTATTATTATTATTATTATTATTATTATTATTATTATTATTATTTAATGCGCATATCGGCCATCTAGGACCACGCTACACATTATCCTCCGATGCCCAGTCATATTTATTCCGGAAAGATTAACGTGTTTTTTGTTTTTTGTTTTGTTTTGTTTTTTTCATTATGAGAATCAGATTTTTCGGCTGTATTCATTGATTAAACAAGGTTGTTAACCTTGAATTATGAATTATGAGGTGATACTATGATAATGAGGGATTAACGGACAATTACGTCCATGCTTACGCAGGATTCGAACCAGCATCCTCCTCAGTGCCTACTTTGGCTGCCGCAGCCGTCTGCGCCACGGGGGCCGTCTCTTTCTCTCTCCTCTTCTTCTTCTTCGTATTATTATTATTAAAATTATTATTATTGATTATTTTAAAAAGTCTACAGGATCCCGACGGGAAATATCTGCTTTAAAAACAGCGATAAGAACTCTCTCTCATTTGTCGACATACCAATGGCTGAGAACCAGATATATTTTAAGTCCAATTTTTAAACAAAATAAGATTTCTGTTTCATTGTGTCCCTATCTACGTGTTTGTCAAACATCGTAAAAATTCCACTTCATAAGTATCCAGCAAACTCATTTCACTCTCACCCATTTCCTAGTACATACATAAAACTTTAAATGCCTCTCCTGAAATATTTAGTAATAAGTAAAAATTTAGAACAGTGGTTCTCTGCCATCGATAGAGAAAACACTTTATTTAACTTCTTTCATAACTGAACATCACTTATATTTCTGCCTTGTGCCATCTCGGACGCCTCAAGACAGTGGAAGATGGGCAATTCAAGGATGGATGATCAGCTCATCGTTGGCACCCTAAGGATTGTGCAAGGGAACCGGAAATGGAAGGCAGAACCGCGCTCGTTCCGTGACCTGTATTCTATGGTGCTGCTCCACCATTCGCCCGGACGTAAACAGGAAAACCTCGGAAGCTACTGATCAGAATAGTCGACCTACGACAATGACCCCGGCAGGCGCCACAAACTCGCAGATGCTTAACTCTCCGATCACGCAAATTTCCTGTACCCTGCGGGGATCGACCCGACGACCTCCTAAGCACTAGTACGCTCGATCTCCAAGGCCCAATGCAGCGCCTCTAACCGGGAGGTCCTAGGTTCGAGTCTTGACGGCGGCAGGATTTTCGACACTAGCTTTTCAGCTAGGTCGAATTCAGCTGCTGTCTGGAGGAGAATTCTAGCGGCCGGCTGCTCTGATCGGTAGTTTTCCGTTGTTTCTCCGATCAACACCAGGCGAATGCCGGAGCAGTACCCTAACAAACGGGCCACGGACAGCGCGCGATCTGTCCTTCCTCTTCCTTGTCCTATCCTCTCCCCTTACACACACACACTAACATGCACTACACTACCACATATTTCGGGAGACCGGTCGGGAGCTTAGAGTTTGTCTCGGCTGGGGCGGTGCCCCGCTGGTGGGAGAGTCCAGGTTAGGGGAAACCCCACTAGCCGACGGTAGGTCGGCGCCGGATCTCGCCATCCAGCGGGGGAAGATCACCGCCATCTCCCGAGAAAAAACATGCACTACACTAACGGGACTAATGACCGAAGTAGTTGACGCGCCCGGAAACAAAAAAATCAATCAATCAATCAATCAATCCAAGGCCCAACGTTCGTCGCTACCAGTATTGGTACTTCATCCATCACTCAAAATTAACAATCAAGATAGGTTGGTACTCGGTACTTCAACAATGGTTAGTATATCCCCCAACAATCAAAATAGTAAAAAGAAATTAATTCAAGTCCACAATACGCTCAAAACTAGGCAGAAAGACAAAATAGTAAACAATACAAAACAAAACAAAAAATACTTTCGTGAAATATCTAATTTTATTGCAACAATACAGATATTTTTCCGCTTGACAATTGACTCCCACTTCTCATGTTCAACCGATCCTAACTTCGCCTCAATGTTATCAGTCAATATTGAAGATGACTACTATATATCGCCAGCCTGTCATCGGATCCCTACAGAGTTGTGTGCGTCCAAGAGTTATGATTATTGTTTCAGGACGAGTCCACGCCTTCTCTATTTCAATCTTCAATAATATCGTGCTAAGCGTAAATATAATTTAATCTAAATAAGATTATAATTAACATTATGATGGAGGCAACTGGAATAATTGTCTGCTACACTAGAAACTGACATATTATTAGGATTACAATTAACTTTTAACATGAACTCTCTCGGATTGAATTACGATATTTTATTGATCATGTGATAGAGTAATGTAATAAGAAATTCGCTCTTACGTTTACATTGAGTAGTAATGCAAATGCGAGCAAGTAGAACAGGAGAAATGCGCGTAAACAAGAATATATTCATAAGAAAACAGATCTAATTCATGGATAGTGTTTCGACTACCAAATTACATGTCATTATTATAGTGGTTAGGGCCTCTTTAAACGGAGTCACCCAGCAGCATTTCCAAATAGGTGCTGTAACCTTAAAAAACTGGGAGTACTGTAAAATAAATTTGTAAGAAATGTTTTAAAAGCTCCATGGTATATCAGAAATGATCAAATTTTAAAAGAATTATCTATAGAACCTCTGAAAACTTGGATTTTAAAACTTTCTTCCTATTTCTACTCTTCTCTTTCATCTTGCCCAGCCACTCCTTTGTACACTCTAGGTAAATCAGTCAATCGTTTTCCACGAATCAAATCAAGATATTCTAAAGACCTACTACATCCTCCTTAATTAGCTGTAAAGCAGGTTCAAATATTTCTAAATTCAATATTTATTTTTTAATCCAAATATTGTTTGTATTTTTCTGAAGGATCCTTCCTGGGTATCCTTAGTTGTTGGTTTTCAATATTATTGTCTTTAAACATTGTACATGTATGATGAAATGTAGTTAAAAAATTATGGTGTATATTATGTAACATAAAAACCCTTGAAAGACATAATATTGCCGAACAAGGATAATAAAAACTAGTTTAAAAATAGACGCTGCAGTGGATAAAGAATTGTTTTAAGTGTGGAAATTTACTCGAGCGTCGGAGTGGCGCTATTCTGTCGGTAGCCGCTCCCCACCCTATCCCGCCGCCAGCAGTGCTGACACGTTTCCGTGCCATCGCAGGCGGAACACTATTCTAAGCACAGCCTTCACACTAGCCGCTCAGAAGCGCCTCTGAGGAGCCTGAGGGCTTCGAGGCCCGACGGTGGCAGAATTTTCGACACTAGCTACATAGCTAGGTTGTGTTCCGCCGCTGTCTGGAGGAGAATTGTAGCGGCCGGCTGCTCTGGTCTGTAGTTTTCCGTAGTTTCTTGTATCAACACCAAGTGAATGCCAAAGCAGTACCTTAACAAATGGGCCTCGGACCGCGCGCGATCTTTCCTTCCACTTCATCCCGTCCTCACCCCTTAATTAGATACATTTACACTTACATACACTAAACTTCCGCACATGCCGGGATACTAATACCGAAATCACTTATCAATCAATCAAAAACCATGCTGTGACGTATGGCGTAAGTTAGTGGCTGTGTGTGAAGGGGATTGGCGCTGCGGAGTATCTCTCTGTGAAGGCGGCCTTTTCTCACGTTGAGACCCATTTAGTGGCCTCGGGAGACCAGCAGCTGGTCACAGCTACTCTAATCTCCAACGCATGTAGATTTTTCTTGAGTCAATGGGCAAAGGAGAGAGAGGTAGGCCAATGCAAAGATAGGTAATCAAGATATCTCTCATCCTGAGGATGAGAATGAAGGCGGGACCGAGAAGAAAGAATCGCGCGAGGTCCGTGGCCCGTTAATGGGAGAACTGATTAAGCATCCGCTTGAAAAGGATCGAAGGAACCGACCTATCAAAACAGCTGGTCTCCAGAATTTTTATTCAGGCAGTGAAATAAATAAAACTACTGTTCTGTAGAACATTTCTTTACAAACAAAAGTTGAATTTTTAATGACTGCAAATACTTTTATCATATTTATTATATTATGTATAATTTTGGTTTTTATAATTTAAAATAATAAGAATCCTTTTAATAATTTATTGCTTAAGCAAAACGGGGATTTTCAAACATTACCCGGGACGTTATCTTGGTTCATTGATTTGTGAAATTTATTCAATCGATTCATTGATACTCATGTGATAGCAAAGTCGGTTGTGAAGTGCGCACTTATCAAGTAAGGAATCATCAATGAAGTCCACAAGACGAGAAAACTCCTGCTAAAAATGTAGTCAATCTTTAATTTTTACATATAATAATTTACTCAATTTTACTTGGGATGCAAGATTAACGAAACGAAATTTCACATATCTAAATTTAGTGAACCATTCACGGTGACGAGGAGAATTTATGTCTTCAAATACGCGAACTCTCAAAATGCTTCACCGCTTCACGCTGTTCTTTTCCGCTTCACGCTGTTCGGTAAAAAATATAGTTCGTTCCATAGTGTCTAACTATACAGTCTATTTACGTTTCCTAATTATGCAGTAAGAGAATATGTACACTATAAATAGTGAGGGGGGAGTCCCATTAAGCAGCATTGTAGCCGCATCAGTTACAAATGACGTATTCTCATTAGTGCTAGAACTTGTAAAACGATATGTTAGATGGATTTAGATGTATGTTCCAGATTAATGTTATCCAATAGAATAATTTATTTTGTAATTACTCATATTTATTTCATAAGTGAAAAGAAACTATACCTTCCATGAAATCATTGGCTTTTACAAGGATTAAAAGTACTATCGGATTACAATTGTTAATTACTCATATAAAACATTTATATAAAGTGATGGAAATAAAGTGGGTACTGAATTTTATTACTGTAATATTCTCCATAGTTAATACTAATGGAATTTGAAACCAAACTCATCACTGAATACTCAAGGATAATTAATACCGCGCCGACTAATTATTCGATTAGCAGATATTTCATACAATGTTCGGTTTTCATAAACCACAAATACGATATACTACAAGTTGTGAAATATTTTACCTGATTATTAACTAATTATGTGTGACACAAAATTACTGTATTCACCTTCTCTTGCTAGCAGATTATTGAATATATTATCTTCAAGTCTTGTAACTTGCAGAAATCCACCAACTTAATAATTGATCTAAGTAGTAATAATTTTGTCAATGAATTAAAATTAAGTTATCGAAACATATTTTATAAAATTATGTTATTGCAAAATCCATTTAAACCGATTACGACTCAATTTCTTTTTTGAGATTTCTTCTTGTGACGAAGTCGTTGACGTGTACTTCGAAATATTAATATATTTAATTATACAATTCAATTGCGTGACAATGTACAGGAAGGTGGCTGCAATGTTCAGAAAAATTATGAATGATTAGAGACGGAAATAGAGTCAAAAATGTCCAACTAAAAGATACCCACTTTCAAGTTAATCACTTTCAAGTATATAGTAATACATAGAAAACTGCTATAATTACTCTTTCAAAAAACAAGTATCTACTATTGAAACCTTAAAGAAAATAAAACTCAAGATTAGTGTTAAAAATTCAGTTTGACCTATCCAACGAGTGATTTATTTAATTATGGCTTAAGATTTTCTGTTAATAGAAAAAAACAAATAAAATAGTCTCCTTAATAGATAAATCAGATATTCCACATCAAAGTAAAAACAAAGTGAAGGAAAATAAAAATGTAAGTTACATTGTATAAAACTAGTATTTTTGCTCATATTTTATGGCCTAAAATGTACTGATGAATAAAAAGATGCAAAAAGCAAATAGCAAGCATTATATTTCTCAGAAAAGAGCCGAAATAGTGAATTGAGGAGCAATCAATGTATTTGGAAAGCTCGCAGGCATATTCTAGAAAACGAAATGATATTTTAGGGAGATTTGGTGGAATAAAGAAATTCACAAGAGAGTTCAGAGAAGAACCCCACTATTGACAGCGCACACACTTCTTAAAGATATGCTCATAATAAATGGAAATGTGAATATTGAACTCGCATTAAAAAAATCCCGAAGTGAAGGAAACAAGAATGAAAACGTTTAGGTAGAAAGAACTTGAGACGAATATAGGTTTCGTTGAAAAATATATAAGGGATTCTAGATCGCTGTACTTAAGTTTCATGTTATTGCACGATGTGTCATTACTGTTTTCATATGATAAACTTCCCTGGTTCCATTTTTGCCAAGCCTTCAACATATTCTCCGTTTAAGTTCAATTGTCAAAACCGTACACAAGAGCATACAAATAACTCGGATTGTGTAATCTTCATTTTGAAACCTCTTGCTTTTGAGGTTTGCTCTTTTCTGTACGAGAGGTGCCGCTCTCCGTGCTACGTTTGGTGTCCCCTGGTTTCATGCGGACCGTGGCCCTGAGGCAATCGCGATTACCACGTCCTCTTTGTCACGGCACTCACACTCGACTGCCCCGAGCAGAGCGAAAGGTGTTTGATAAAAAAAACTTGTTTGACATGCGTCGCGCATACGCAGCACAGAAGTCAATTACCTCTATCTAGATATTTCCGCTGTGGACACAAGTAAATTTCCGTTAAACTTTTCATTCAGTATTTCCTCTGCGGGTTCAAGGTTTCGTCTGTCAAGAAAGAAGTGTTTCTGCCCAGCGTATACCAAATACACTACTTCAAATATAATTAAACCGACTGCGTTACCTCAGAGCGAGCACTGACGCTTTTTCTGCAGGGACTCTGACCGGGATGACCTATGTTCGAGTCCCGACGGTGGCAGATTTTCGATACTAGCTATACTAGTTCAACCTCTGATTGCAAGAGAATTCTAGCGGCCATGTGCTCTGATCGGTAGTTTCCAGCGGTTTCAGTGATAAATAACAGGCGATTGCCGTATCAGGAGTCTAACAAACGGGCCATGGACCGCACGAGAAATTTTCTTCCTCGTCTTTGTCCCTTCCTCTACCTTCATACACACTTATATTCACACATATATACACTCTCACTTACACACGCATACACACACACACACACACACACACACACACACACACACACTTATATGCACTGCACTACCAGATATGTCGGGAGCTTGGAACTTGCTCCAACCGGGAGAGGTGGCTCATGGCATCAACTGATGCCACTGCTGAGTCCTTGCCGGGAGGTCCTAGAGTTCGAGTCCCGACGGTAGCGGATTTTCGATACTATCTGTACAGCTAGGCCGAATGCAGTCGCTGACGATGGGAAGAATTCTAGCTATACCAGGGGAATACTAGAGCAGTGCCCTAATAAACAGGCCACGGACCGCGCGTGATCTTCCCTTCCTCTTCATTGTCCTGTCATCTTCCCTTACGCACTCACAAGCGCGCGCGCGCAAACACATATTTACGCTTGCATGCACCCCACTACCTCACACATCTTAAGTCCAGTCGGGAGTTTAGAGCTTGTTCCAGCTACGGCGATGCCCGTCTCGGGGAGTTACATGGAGGACGAAAACCACCCGCTAGGCGAAGTGTGTCGGCATCGGATATCACCATCCAACGTGAAAGGAATAACTCCAACTCGCGGGATTAAACATTTACTACACTAACGGGACTAATGATCATATCCCGGACGTGCCCGGGGATATTAATCAATCAGTTTAAATATTATTATTAAAATTGTATTTTTTAACTTTTTATTTTTTTTCTTAGTTATTTGTTATGTACTGAAAGAATATTTAGTAACTACTGTTTATCTGCAATCTGCAAAACAGTAAAAATTATATAATCTTTCACCCAACTATGAATATAATTAATATATCCAACTATTGACACAATTAACACACACATCATACAACAAACACCACAAATCTGTATTAAGGTGAGCAGAGATGACTGTAATCAAATCAGTGGATTTAATTAAGCCAACACCCAAGAGAATGATATTCGAAGCAGATTTTGTAATGATTTGCTTCTCTTTTCCTTCGACATTGTTTTGCTCAAAATTGTTTGAAGTTGTCCCAAATGATAAAAAAACAACGAAATAATATGACTTCAAACAGGAACTTCAAATTGATGCTGTCCGCTCATATTAATTACGCAAAGAGAACGTGAAGTGAAATAGTATGCAATTATAAGCCAAACGAGAAGAGTCGACAGGAAATGGAGTCGTCTGCACGTAATCAATTGCGCATGCGCCCCCGCGGGCAAAAGCGCCCAGGTTGGTGCCCACTCCGTGCGCAGAACTCGAACCGAGGACGTCGATTTCGGATCCCTACTACGTTGCAACCTGCAGTAGGCGCCTTTAGGCGTCATCAGACAATCTGGACAGTGTTCAAATATCATTGTCCGAATTCTCATTGTCAAAGATATCAATCGCAAAATCTAATATATCGTCATGATAACCAAGCATTGTTATCAAAGCAATATTAAAGAACATGCATTTGTTGAAATGCAAAGTAGAGATGCAAAGCAGTAATCAAAATTAGTATTGAATTTGGTTAGGAATGTGAGTGTCATTATGCAATATGAAAGTTGTTCATGATTAGTAGTTATTTGAAGTTACAAACATTGGTTGAAATTCACGAAACGAAGAAAGAACTAACAAAGTATTATCTTTTCATTTCCCAATTATGATCAGATATAATCAGATCAGAACAATTTTCTATTTCAATCATATCAATCAAATCAGATCATTTTTTTTTTATTTCAAAATACATGTTCCGAGAATTCAACGAACTAACATACTTCACTTTATATGTAGCACTGAGATTTTGTAGAACTCGATACTAATAAGTGGCTCTAATTTTTTGCAGGTCCATTCGCGTTTCGCTGAACCCGACGCAGTGCATTCAAGAACAGAGAAAGAAGCGGACTAAGGACGAGGGTAAGTGGGAAAGGCTCGTGTGTAATTGTAGATTAATACTGAACAGACTAAGCACGTGCTTAGGAACCCCTTCTTGTCAGAGTCCTCAATAATTTCTAAACAATATTTTATAAGAAAAGAAGAAATTATTAGAAAACAGTAAAAACAAAGAAGTTAGAAGAATATCACAAGTGTGGACAAAGTTTTGGAGTCTAAATTTTATATTAATCAACAAAACACAAAGGATAAAAATTAAAAAAGATATCGTCAGTTGTGTTCTCCCTGTATTCATAATGGTGCTCAGACATGCTCAATAGCTGAGTAAAAAAGAAACCATTACAAGTAACTCAAAGAAAAATGGAAAGGAAAATACTAAGAATATCGCTACAAGACCTTGTAAGAAATATGGAAATCGTAAAAGATAAACAGAAGTAAAAGATGCAGTACACTGCGCCCAAATACTAAAGTGGAGATGGGCAAAACATCTACGAGGGATGATATATGACCGCTGGGCTTCCATTACAACGGTCTAGGATTCGAGGATCGGCTAACGGCAGGCAGAAAGTCCTAGAACAAGATGGGCAGACAAAATGAAGAAAGTAAGTGCTCTGTGGACCCTAACTACACAAAACCGAGAAGAATGGAAGAATTACGAACCAATAAAAGAACTCTAATATGAACTTAAAATTATAAAAGAATACGCGTTGCTAGGACAACGGATCAACAAGGGTTAATATCCCATGCTTAATGTCAGATCGTGACACAAATCGACACGGCCCCGGACACATCTGTGCAGAAAATATGAAGAGGGCGTTGGATGGCCGTGGTCGTCTGGAAGGAGGTCGTCATGAATTCATTCTCTACAAAAATTTCGTAGCAAGCCCACGTTAGCGTTTAGCGAGGTGAAATCGAGGTTTCAACATAGACTGGGTTTTATGTAGATTATAGTAAGCCGGTAATTAGTGTAGTTGGAAGTTTGACAGCTTGGTCTCGTGTAAATGGTGATGTTAAAGGGTAATTGGGAATTTTGATTAATATAATAGTGGACGTTGAAATTAAATACACTCCATTTTCGAGGAGAGACTCATCAGGGTAGCTTCGTGGATGGAAGAATTTTCCAATAATAAATTGAATATAGTCAGTCTCGAGTAGGTTTTTCATACAAAACACAGTTAGGGAAAATCGCAACCGCGTGTTACATTTGTAGGAATATTAATCTAATTATAGCAATCGTTGAGGATATTCTGAACATTTTTATTTAGAAAAGGACTCGAAAATTGGTTCACCAAGAATTCCGGGGACTTCATTCTGCCAGTCAGCCGAGAAGCCAACAATTAAGATTACGAACATAATTATGAACGTAAGCTTACGAACTATAATCAAACCCGTACGGTGTTTTAATGTTTAAAGTGAAAAGAAATTCCCTAAAATTGACAGAATTGCCATGTACAAATAATAAAAATAAATGTTAAATTTTTATTATTGAAAAGTGCTGATAATTCATAGTAGTTGTCATCAATCCAATAATTGATTCCAATTAATAGAACTTCCAGGAATCATGGTTCTGTATAGAGTCACACGTCCACATGCAACAGGTAAGGAGTGTATGTAGTATGTCGAAACCCACATTTAAAATTGCCAGGAATATCATCAATATAATAAATTAATAATAATCGATTTCAATTAATTGAACGTTTATAAAAATATCACAACATACTCATTTGCAAATGGAACATGTAGGGAAATTAATATGGACAATACATAATATTTAACATAATGCCCATTTGCTTCAATATATTTACTAATTGTGTGACGTTTGCCATTCTTTCGTCACAAAGCTGTGGAACCAACTCCTTAAGTCACTTCCCCACTTCGATTTTTACCTGTCGTCAGGAGAGAGTTTTCGTATTTTATTAATACAAAAAATTAACATTTTTTAGAAAATGTGTATGCATTTACAAAACCTGCCTTACAAATTGTTTAAAAGTACATTTTTTGTATAAATTATAATTAGGCGTCTGATTTTAATGAATTTTTTTTCTTTTCACTTTCTAACTATCCCTTATAGTATAGACATTAATTTTATGTTATGACAAAAAAGGAAATCACTCATTTTATAATTTTTTTGGCATTTTTCGTCGCATTTAATCACCTTTCACGTTGAGCTACCTGAGAAGGTGCCGACTGCATACCGATCGTTATTTTGGGTGGGCGAAGGAAGAAACTAACATTTCGTTGTTTCCATGCATGACCTTACCATTCCATTCATCAAATTAAATAGTTGCTCACGCATAAGCCTAGTGAAAATTTCTTATTGGGAAAATCTTAGGACTTGGGTACAATATCTAACTAAGATAAAGTTATTTTAATTTATGCCATGTCTCACTTTTTACATCTCCTTGGAGGTGCCCACAGTATATGTAGAAATTAGTTTTAATACATTAAGCACATTCGATGTTGTTTAATTCCAAAATATCAGACTTTTCTTACTCTATCTGGTCATTACAAAACTAGACAAAATTAATAATATTAAAAGGACCATTTGAACTTTTCTCTTTCATTCTCTTTAAATATGAAAGCGAAATGGCTATCTTCCAAGCTTCATTATACGCGTATAATAAGAATGTTATATATTAAGCAAGATACTTAGGCGAGGAAACCAAACGTGATATAATCAGGCTGTGAATTTTTAGGAAGGAGGAAAGGGTGAAAAGATTAACTGCAGTCGGCAACAAAGAAGTCAGGAAGACAAAGTTGAAGCAAGAATGGAATGCATGCCAAGAAGAGTGAAAAACGCGAGAACGGCCAAATCTAGACCAAAGGTAGGCGTTAAGGTTGGGACGAGGACGAGGGCCCAGATGACGAGTCAGCAAGCGAGAGGAAGAGCGAGGAAACAAAAGCAAAATGGGAGTGAGGGAACGAGTGGGAGTGATTATTTCGTGTTTCCAGGCACGTCAACTGCCGTAGCCATGAGTCCCGTACGTGTAGTGCATCAGAGTGGTGTCACGGGAGGTGGCGGTGTTCTTCCCCCGCTGGCTGGTGCGATCCGCCGCCGATTTGCACGTCGGCTTGAGGGATTTTCCTCTATTTGGCATGTCCCACCAACGGGGAACCGCAGCTCCCAAACACTAAGCTCCCGACTGGTCTCCCATGAACATGTGTGACAGTGTAGGGCATATAAGTGTACAAATTATTATTTATTTTTCTGTCTATATTTCTTCAATATACTATAATATTTTTGGTCTTTGATTTTAAGACCACATTTTTCATATTAATATTTATTACATGATACATACGGCGCAACGTTTCGGAAATAGTTGTTTCCATTTGGCAGGCTTATTTGAAATAAATTAATATATTATTTTAACAATGGTCAGATATACTCTGACTACTTCCATTCATACAGTAATACTCACGAGTATTTATCAAGATGCGGTTTAGTGTGACTCGTGTACATTAATAACATATTCTTCTGTTTACATCTGACCATTGTTAAAGTAATATATTTATTCATTTCAATTAAGCCTGATGATGGAAACCACTAGTTTCCGAAACGTTGCGCTGTACTATGTAATAAATATTAATATGAAAAATGTTTTGTCTTTAAAATCAAAGACCAAAAATATTCTAGATGTCAGTGTGTGTAAGTAAGGGTGAGAATAGGATAAGGAACAGGAAGGAAAGATCGCACGCGGTACGTGGGCTCGTTTGTTGGCGTACTACTCCGGTATTCGTATGGTGTTGATCGGAAACCTACCGATCAGAGTAGTCGGCCGCTAGGATTCACCTCCATTCAGCCGCTGAATTTGACCTAGCTATCTCGCTGGTGACGAAAATCCTGCCCCCGCCAGGACTCGATCTCTAGGACCTCTGGGTCAGAGGCCCTGCAGCGACATCGATGCCCTAAGCCAGTGGGAACGAGCTGGAGTTCCCTAGGTTACGTAAGGACGGAGAAGGGGGTCGCGGGAGGGGGTGCGTGTGAGTTACGCGGGACGGTCTTCGCTTTCCTAGTGCGCGCGGCACTCTACCCCCGTAACTCATGCCCACCCCTCTCACGCGCTCTCCTTTCCCCTGTGCACGCGTGCCGCGGAGTTGGCGATTAAAGGTGTGGAACGCGCGCAGTGAATTTGCGGTGGAGTGCTCCCCTTTAGCGCGAATCCATTTCCTTCGTGGAAGAGAAGAATGGAACTTCTTTTTTTTTCAAGAGGAGAAAGAGAATTTCTATTAATTAAAGGGTAATCCGTGGATTAAAATCAATGTTCATATTTCAAAGAAAAATTAACGAAATTTATTGAGCACTTTTGTTTTGATGTAAAACCACTAAGTACCATAAATGTCCTTGTCATCAAAATAATAATTGCATAAAAAAGTACGTAAATATGAAATAAATATTGATTGTTCTTATCCACCTATAAAAGTGCTAATTTAATATAAAGTTTATAAAAGAAGAATACGAAATTTAATCAGATACCTATTTGTCTGAATTCCATTTTAGGCAACTTCCGGTAGTAGATGTTGCAATCATAACGCGAATAGGATAGATTTTGAAGTCAAAGATTTTTTCTGTTGTATAAAATGTACTGGTTATTAAAAGTCGGTGTGTTGGCAAATAAACGCACAAAATTGAAGTTTCTTCCGATTCTCTTCTGTGTGAGAATTCCGAATGCAGTGTCGTTCGCAGCACTTTGTCGAAAATTCTTCGATCGCATTCAGTTTTCCTTTAAATTAGAAAGTTAGTTCAAGGATGAAATAACATGTTAGATAATATTATTATTCTGTTTGAAAGTTGCGAGTGGAATTTGGGAGCTGGAGTTCGTAGACATCAAATAACTTGTCAGAATTTCTTCATCGCCTTCTCCGATCTGTGTATCTGCTTGTATAATATGTGTAGTAAAGACCCCAGGAGTGTTTTGCCCGTTTCTTCATCCTCTTGCCAACCTGCCATTCGCCTGTCACCTGATGTTAATAAGGAAAGTGACATCTTATTTGAATAAAACCCTAAAGTGTAGAAAGTTCTTGTAAATTTAGTGTAATATGCCGTAAGTGCGAACTGCAAACCTCGAAGCTACAATTTAAAACAAGGAAGAATTGTTCTTTCGTCTACTTATTTTAATAGGCGTAGTGTAGAAACTAAATAACAAAGTTATTGGGCATACATAAACTTAAAAGTATATATAGTTAAGAAGTCCTCTTTATTAGAAAAACTTTCACTGCCAGACTTGGTTAACCGACTTTTGTCAACGGGATACTTATTATATCAAAATTCAACGATTGGTATAGTTTTGAATATTCATGAAAATATTTCGAAATGATGAATGAGCTCAGTTTCATAGCAATTATACATTCGTCATTAATACTTCATGTGAACTGATCTATATTCTTCTCTTTCAAAGACGTTAAATATTCTCAAGAGGTATATTGATAAATAGTTTGCTATGTGTTCCATGCTATTGCATATTGTCTATAATTCCAATAAGTCATTACCTATTCTTCATTCAATATTCATTTTAAAA
The DNA here is from genome assembly GCA_011170035.1 of Teleogryllus occipitalis. Classification (NCBI taxonomy): domain Eukaryota; kingdom Metazoa; phylum Arthropoda; class Insecta; order Orthoptera; family Gryllidae; genus Teleogryllus; species Teleogryllus occipitalis. The sequence goes on from BLKR01002334.1 coordinate 197,748, forward strand.
CTTATGTTGTGGGCTTTTATTTTTCATCAAATTTATTTTAAAATTGAGATCGAAAACTACAATCATTATTTTAAAAAATACTGTGTAACTTCAATTGATCGTAATTCTAGAAATAATGCTGAAGTACTCGTACAGACTGACAAGTTACTGCCGTTACTGAAACCAATATGATCACGTTGCATTGGAGCAAGTTAATTTGCTCGGAAGTAATTGCAATAACCCAATTCTAGAATTATTGTGTGACGAAATTGTATTATAGTTCCAATCTGTTTCAGTGTATCACGCATACGATGAAATAATCTTCGAATGTGTAAGTCCAGCAGATAAATCGTAGCTGGTCTTAATTTAAGATCAAATTATTTAATTTGTGTCGTTGCACAGTCCGCGCAAAATTACATACTGGAATGTGATTACAATGCAGTCACTACTGTTACACCAACAGTATTTCTATTACCTTTTCACTTAACATTCGTTCTGTTACAAATCTACTTTGAAAATAAGATGACGGAAATAATTGTGTTTTCATATCAAATCTGACTTAGTTTCATAGTTCGCGTTTTCGGCATAATACATTTCGATTGTTCTGTTATTCTCTCATGAACAAATTTCCTGAAGAGGAAAAAGTAATTGCCACTTAAAAGATTCGAAAAATACCTGACTATTTCTTGAAATTCGAAAAATATCTGACTATTTCATGAAAAATACCTGACTATTTCTTGAAAATTGTTTTTATAAAATACCTGTATAGTTGCCTTCAGATCACAGTCCACACTCATAGGAAAATAATTCGTGATTTCATTATGATATTAGCCGGAAATATAAATTACTGTATAAATACTCGTCCTCCAATACCAATAATGAAATAAACATATATTCAATTTGTCTTGTAGTTTATCAATACATTAGTGCTAAATAACCTTTGTAGAATCGCAGCAGCCTTGTGAAGATAAGCCATTGTAATCTCGAAACATAATTCTGCATTATCCAGACTCAAATTCTCAAACTCGATGCCACAAACACTGGCTTTGTTGGAGGGAAGTCCCCAGCAGCTCTTCTTGTCGCGGAGAGTGTATCTTAGAGGTTTCTATCAAAAGCCGAGTAAAGTTCTCCCAACGCTTGCACAGCTTATTGTGTGTCCTTTAGAAACTTCATCGCCTCCACCAACACACGCTGCCGGTCTCCATTCCCGCCCCACGCGCTCATCATCACTGCCTCCCCCTCGCCGTCGCCACCACCCCCACCGCAACTGTTACCGCCGTCACCGCCACCCTATCACAACCCGCCACCGCACTACGCCATCGCCACACTAGCTCTGCACACAAGATGGAATTCACCCCCGACTGGAGGGGAGTTCTAGTGGCTGACTGCTTTGATCGGTAGGCTTTCCATGGGTTTTCCTATCAACACCAGCTGTGTGCCAAATCAGTACTGTAAGAAATGTGTCACGGACTGCAAGCGATCTTTCTTTCTTCCTTGTCCTCACCCGTTTTATACATTCACACGCATTCGTACAGGCACTACACTAACACGATTGTCGCGATACCAGTCGGGAGATTAGAGCTTGTTCCGGTTGAGGCGATGACCCTCTGGAGGAGATGCCTGAACAGGGAAATCCCCCACATGCCGTCGTGAAAGTCGGCGCCAGATCTCACCATCCATTTGGGAGAAAAACCGCCCGCATGCGCGATAAGCATTCACTAACGGGACTAATGACTATATTATGATTAATGACTATAGAGCAGTTGGAGTGCCCGGATACATCAATCACCGTCCCAGGGATTTGCTTCTGAAATCCCCGCCACCGCCCCCTCCTCTACCCCCGCCACCGCCACTGTCCCTGTCACCGCTACTTTCGCTCCCATGACTCCACCACCTTCGTCATCCCTCCGGATGCCATTGAAGTCTCGCCTAAACTGGTTCCGCCTCTCGCCCTCACCTTCACGTCTTGCCATTCCCTTCCTCCAGATGCAGTCGCCTCCCCCTCTGCTGCTCCCTTCCTCTACCACTCCCCGACTCTTCCGCCATCCAGCTGTGCAGCTTCCCGTTGCTTCTGCTTCTCGACTCTGCTGCACCGCGCCTTCACAATTTCCCTCCTCTATTTCTGTCTGCCTCTACAGCCCCAACACTACTACAGTTCTCCGCTTTTACATCTCTCCGCTTCTACCCTACTTCTCCCCAATGTTTAACCGGTAGCGGTAGCTCAGTGCATCAACTGATGTCACTCCAGCGCCTCTAACCGGGAGGTCCTAGGTTAGAGTCCTGACGGCGGCAGCATTTTCGACACTAGCTGTTCAGCTGGAGGAGGAGAATTCTAGCGGCCGGCTGCTCTGATCGGTAGTTTTCCGTGGTTTCTCCGATCAACACCAGGCGAATGCCGGAGCAGTACCCTACCAAACGGGCCACGGACCGCGCGCGATCTGTCCTTCCTCTTCCTTGTCCTATCCTCTCCCCTTACACACACACACTTACACTAACATGCACTACACTACCACATATTCCGGGTGACCGGTCGGGAGCTTAGAGCTTGTCCCGACTGGGGCGGTGCCCCGCTGGTGGGAGAGTCCTGGTTAGAGGGAAGCCCCCCTAGCCGACGGTAGGTCGGCGCCGGATCTCGCCATCCAGCGGGGGAAGATCACCGCCATCTCCCGAGAAAAAAACATACACTACACTAACGGGACTAATGACCGAAGTAGTTGACGCGCCCGGAAACACGAAAAAATCAATCAAAATCAACCCAATGTTTACTCATCCATCCCCGTTATATTGCTTCGCGCTGCCCAAGTTATCACCATCCCCCGAATGCAAATCTTCTTCCCCATAGTCTTCACAACTACCCTTGCGTCCTGGTTGCGTCGTAGTCATCTCCGGCGTAAGCACCAACACTCTACCTCGACAAAAGTTTTGTCGCCGTTTGTCCGTCACATTCGCTCATTTTCCTCCTGCCCTTGCTCTATCAATTTCCCCTAGTCAGCGTTCTCATGGCCAGAACCACGCCTACCTCGGCGCCAACGCAAACTCCTGCAAACCGACTCCGTCCTTTCTATCGCCGCCTCCATCACTTTCACCGGCATTACAATGTCGCTAGGACTATTTACTCCAGTGTATTCACATTCGTCTCCCGTATCTCTTGTTCAACTAGTTCTTCATTTACAAACTTTGCTCCATTCCCCCCTTCTCTTACACCCTTCTCCATAGCTTCTTCGATTGCTCAGTGGCAGCGTTGTTGTTGCTTTCGCATCATCATTGAACAAGAAGTCCTATGGTTCGTGTCTACACAGCTAAATTGAATACTATCCCTGCCTCGAGAACAATTCTAACGACCGACTGTTCTAATACGTAGTTTTTCCTGGTGATTCCCCAATCAATTAGGAGGATGCCGCAGTATTACCGTAACAAAGGACTACGAACCTCACGTGAACTTTTCTTCCTTCTCCTCGCTTCCTCATTTCCCTTCACAGATATATTCACACACACACGTCATCAATACTCTAACATATATCGGAAATGTAGTTGGGGGCTTCTCTCTTCTGGTCCGGTGACCATTGGGTGAGATACTAGAAGATGGAAAAAACCTCGCAAGCCGACGTATAGATTTCGGCGGCAGATCTCACGTTAAAGCCGGGGAGTATCACTGCCACCTCTCTATATTTTCGGAACTAATATCCTTTGCAATTGACGCGCTCGAAAACACTAGATAATAAATAAATTATCCTAATCTACCCGTTCTTCACCCTACGAGAAGGCTATTTATTCGTAAGTCTACAGGTCGGCGCCGGTTCTCGCCATCCAGTGAGCGAAGATCACCGCCACCTCCCGATGAAAATCATGCACTACACTTACAGGACTAATGACCCCGGTAGTTGACACGCCAGGAATCACCAATCAATCGTAAATCTACAGCCACGTTCACCAACGCCACCTCTTAACTTCGATTGCTCACCAACTCTTGACAGTACCTACAACCACACGCCTTCCCTACAGCTGCCGCTACTAACTCCACCTTCTCAACTTCTACATCCGCGTAAAAAGTTACGCTGATAACTTTTTACACCGCTACAGGAACCAGCAACGTTCAAGCTTCAGCCACCACCTCAGCTTCCACATCTTGAATCGCGCTGCTTCCAAAACCCTCGGCGCCAGGGGGAGCATCACTAGCGTGGTCGCCCGCCCGCCGTCCCCAACTCCGTGCTAACACCCATTGCCTCCTCCTTCCCCCTCCCCGCTCCCACGAGCCGCGCGCGCGCCGATGGCTTCGCTGCCGCCGGAGATTGCTCGATTAGCGGAGCAGAAGCGGCTGAAGGCGGCGCCCGTGAAGGAGAATGCGACGACGGCAGGGGCATAAGCGAAGTGGTTCGAGGCGGTGTTGAGGTGGCGTGGATGGCTGCAAGAACAGAGGACGGGAGTGGGAGTAGGTGTGCGAATAGGGCACAAGAATGAAAGAGCCAGAGAGGAGGAGGAGGAGGAGGAGGGAGAGAGAAAGCACGGGTGGAAGGGGATGGACCCGGACAGAGGACAGGAGTTGAGATGGGAGGGAGGATGGGTAGAGGGGAGAGTGGTATGGGAATGGAAGCGGGGAAATAAGCAGGAAAGTGGAGGTTGCAGCGGGAGCAGAGCGAGAGAAAAGAGGGGCGTGAACTTGAGCGGGTGCAAGGCTGAAGGGGGAGCTGAGGCGGGGAAGGGGCGAGGCCAGGGGTGGATGAGGGAGTGAAGGCAATGGTGGCGGCGAAGAAAGGAGCGACGAGATGGACAACGTAGGAGAGAAGGTACGAGATCTATACGGTACCGACGCGGGTCTGAGGAGGGAGGTGGGAACTGAAGGTGAGAGAGGGAGCAGGCGCGAGAATGGGGAACGAGAATGAGATAACGCGATTAGGAGAGGGACAAAGTTGTTTTCAGGTGGAACCGAGAACTGGTACGAAGACGCGAGCGGAAACGAGAGAGATTGTGGGAATGAGGACAACGGAGGGTGAGGTCGTGAATGGTGATGGAAAAGGGACGAAAGAGGAAGCGATAAACAGGGACAGATGGCTCAGAGCATCAATTGATGACACTGCAGTTCCTCTAACCGGAAGGTCCTAAGATCGAGTCTTCACGGTGGCAGGATTTTCGACACTAGCTAGATAGCTAAGTCGAATTCAGTCGCTGTCTGGAGAAGAATTCTAACTGCCGGCTGCTTTGATCTTTTGTTTGCCGTGGTTTCTCCAACTTCCGTCCAGGCAAATTCCGGAGCAGTACTCTAACAAACGGGCGCGCGACATTTCCTTCCTCTTCCTTGGCCTATCTTTATCCCTTACTTACACACATGCAATACTGAAGCCGGAGACCGGTCGAGAACTTAGAGCTTATCCCAGTTGGGGCGCTGATGGGAGATACCTGGTTGGGAAAAGCCCGCTAGACAACGGTAGGTCGGCGACGAATCTCACCATCCAACGGGGGAAAATCACCGCCACCTCACTAGGAAAACACATGCACTACACTTACGGGACGTATTACCTTAGCCGTTGACGCACCCGGCATCACTAAGCAATCAAATAATACCAATCAGGAAGCGAATATGGGTGCGGGGCGGGTGCGTAGGAGGGGTCCGTGGCAGAAACAGGATGGGGTCGTGGATGATAATGGGAGGGCCAGGAGCGCCGGTGGTGGCGACAGAGCCGGGAAAGCGGCGGGGTTGCGGCGCTCGGGGCAGTGGGGGAAGCCTTAAGGCCCATTCACAATGCAAACATAAGCATAAGCATGGCGTTAACATAAAAGTTAGGACTACGTCTACAAGTGGACTCATTCACAATGCATTCGCATAAGCATAACACGTAAGACGTTAACTTAAGAGCTTCAAGCTTCTGTGCTTATGCTTATGTCAGACATAAGGAATGAGCCAATCACAGTTCGTTAACTCAAAATCGAGTGTCGAAGTCGATAGGCGAACTATTCATGTCGATTCGTGTGCTGCGTCTCATAGCCAATAGAAACTCTTATTTTGCCTGTGTTTATGTTCGACATTGTGAATACGCCAACTCTTCGCTTGTGTTAATGTCTATGTCTATGTGTTATGCTTATGTTTGTGATTGCATTGTGAATGGGCCTTTAGCATCGGCGGGGGCGAGGGCGCCCGCGCGGGTGCGTCCTCCTCCGGGGGGGGGAGGGGGCTGCGTCGGAGCGCGACCGCGCGTGAGGCGGCGAATTGCCCGCGACGCCCCTGCTCC